>PVKS010009743.1:0-62835 GCA_004027875.1 Aplodontia rufa
GTCATCAGGGATGGTTCCTTCTGTCCCCTCTCCCTGGAGTGTAGACAGTACCTTCTCCCAGTGTGCATGTGAGTCCTGATTTCTTCTACAAGGACACAGGGCATATTGGGTGATGGTCACTCTGATGACCTCATTTTAACATAAGCACTTCATCAAAGATTCTGTCTCCAAATACAGTCTAAGCACGTAGGGCTTCGGAAAGGGACTTGAGAAGCAACCTGGTCATAACAGTCCCCTGCTCAGACATCTTGACTTTCCAATATTCCTAAATATTTCCCAGGCCTCCAACAGAGCCCTCTGGACCCTGGGCTTCTTCCCCCTAAGGAAGAGTCTGAGCCAGTGTGGCTGGGGATGACGGCAGGATCCAGCTGGACTGTAACCCACTTGCAATCAGAAGGTCCCTTGCTCTGCTGCTTAACCTCTCCCAGGCTTAGTTTCCCCAACTGGGAAGTGGGGACACCCTTCACCCCTCCTCACCAAGGGAGGAAGGAGACCTCTGTGGCCATGAGGCAGAGCCCCCTCCCTCCGCCCTCTGCACGCTCCTCTGAGCAGCCCGTGCTGAGCCCCTGGCCTGCCCTGCACAAGGCTTGCCCTCACCTGGCGGCAGGAGCGGGCAGAAGTGTTAGGGTGGCTGCAGCCAGGGACAGGTGGGGCTGTGGGTGTCAGCCGCTCCCCTGTGTGTGACATGTGCTCGCCGTGTCTCCAGAGGTGGGGGAAGCAGTGGCCACAGCTGACCACACCCTCTGAGCTGGTGCCCTGGGTTCTGTTCCCTCTGAGGACTGGGAAAGACCACTCCCTGCTGTTGGCTTGGCATCTGGGGGCTTTCCACAGTCTCTGACTCATAGTTGCCCAACTGCACTGTCTACCTCTGTAGTCACATGGTGTGACCCCTCTGTGTGTCCAAGTCTGTGTCTCTTTTAATGAGGACACTAGTTATAGAAGTTAAGCACACGCACACAATTGCGCGCGCGCACACACACACACTCACACGCTCAAGTACGACCTCACCTTAACGTGATGACATCTTCAAAGACCCCATTCCTACACAGCGCCACGTTTCACAGGTACCAGGGCTCAGGACTTTGGTGTGTCATTTGGGGGGTGCAATTCAACCCCCAACACCTTCTCTCTCCTGGGTGACTGATTCACCCTAGCGAGATGGCCCAGAACTATCCAGGAAAGCCCCACATCCCAGAAAACCCCTCAGACTCTGGCAGCTGGGGACAGCTGGTGGTCCCATCCCCGCCTGGTATTCTTCCCATGCCAGTGCTTTCTAGATCACTCCAAAGAAGCTCCTCCTGCTCAGACTCTGTCTGTGCCTCCAGGACTCCCAGCCTGAGGCAGCCTGGGACAGCACCAGTCTCTGGGGCGTCGTAAGTGCCTGGTAAATGCTAGTCACTGTGCCTGGTTGTTGTCATGTTGTCCCTATTTGTCAGGCACCTTGTTAGAGATGGAACGAGACACAAGAATTGATTGTGCAGGGGCTGGAGCAGTGGTTCAGCAGTTACAGTGCTTGCCTGGCATGCACAAGGACACAGGTTCGAACCCCAGCCCCAGGCACACAGCAAAATGTCAAAGCAATGAAAGCCACATGAAAAACTAAACAAAATTGATTCTCTCTCCCTCCCCCACCGCCTCACTGTCCCTCTCTCTTAAAAAAAGAAAAAAGAATTAATTGCACAGACTTTGGGGTCAAATAGCATGACCGCCAGTCCCAGTTCTGCTACTCAGAAACAGGGTGATGGTCAGGCCACTCCGGCTTTTCCTGGCTGGTTGCTCCCTTTCTGTAAAGCAAGAGAATCACCCCAATCTTGCAGCAGGATCTTCTAAAGAAAGCAAGGCTTCCTCCCACAGGGTCTGCCCAGGGACATGCAGCTATGGCTGCTGTCATCGTTAGTACTGGAAAGTCATTTCCCTCATGCCTTTGCAGAGTCCCTTGGGAAGAGGTGACATAGGCAGCAAGACTGGAAAGAGCCTTCCTGATAGGTGCTGGAAGCACCATGCCAGCTTCTCACTCCTGAGGGCTCTGGGGCCAGCCACTCTGAGCTTGTCTTTTCACATGGTCACCCCAAAACATGACACCCTCTCCTCATCATCATCTCTCCCATGCACCCTGCCTCCTTCCAGCAAAATGTTCTAGAATATGAGATTCTAGAACTGTCCTTGGACACAGCCTGCCTTTCCTATGGGCCTTCACTGTGGACAGCAACCAGGTGGCTTGTGCCACCCCTTATAAGCCCCAAAGGCACCTTGATCTGTCTGGCAGGAGCACCCACATTTTCTGCCTGGGAGAAAATTTCATGCAAACGTATGCAGGCTTAATTCCGCTGCAGTTATGAAATTGAATCTGGTCAAATGTGGAAGGGAGGAGATGATTCTTTTTACCCTGAAAAAATGTTGGGTCATAGCCCAATTGCCTCTGAAAAGTGATGGGGGAAGCTGCCTCCTAGGATTGTGGAAGCCAAAGGCAAACGCAGCTGTGCCCTGGCCTCCCCGGACACTCCTGGTGATGCACATTGGGTCTGAAGGGAGGAAGACACATGTCTCACTCCGCCCTGCTTGGTGCTGGGCTTTGCAGGTAGAGCCATGGGCAGGAGGGGCACAACCCTTCCCTCACATTGCAGGTCCCCAGCCCTCTTTGTTTTTATTTATTTATTTTTTTGAGACAGGGTCTCGCTAAGTTGTTGAGGCTGACTTTGAACTTGCGGTCCTCTTGCATCAGCCTCCTGAGTCACTAGGATGACAGGCGTGAGCCACCTCAACCAGCTTGGTTTCATGCCTGTAAAAGATCTCGTTAGCTGCACAGCAGGGGCTGGGTTTGGGGAAGCTGCTCACTCTTGGAGTGGACACGTTGAAAAGGTGCATAAAACCAGGCCATAGAGACCAGAACAGAGGTCACTCTGCGTAGGGCAGGGGAAGCGGTTGACTAGAAAACACCACAGGGAACTTTGTGGAGTGGGAGAGGTGCTCTGTGTCTGGATAGAGGTGTTGGTTACACAATTTTGTGCCTTTCTCCAAGCTCAATGAAATGCACCCTTAAAATCTGTGCTTGGATTCTATGCAGCTTCTACCTTGATTATTTTTTCTTAAATGGTATTTTTAAAAAATGTTGCAGGGCAAAGTCATCAGAATTTAGTGGCTCGGACAGCAGAGAAGGAGGGAAGAAGTAGTTCCAGGTGACTTCCAGGTGTCCATCCTGGGCTGGCAGGAGGAGGGCGGTGCCTCTGCTGGGAACAGATGGAGGAGGCGCAGGCTTGCCAGGGACAGGGAGGCTGGGAGGCAGAGTGTGGGCTGGGTTGCTACTGTGACTTCCAGCAGGCAAACCCAGGGCTTATCCACTTCAAAGGTTCTTGGGCGAGATCTTCAGTATCCAAATGACAGTGGCTCAGGAAACACAGTGCACGGCAGAGATGTAAGCTACGACCCCTGCTCCCTGCAGCTGGCCTGCGGCCGTGTCGATGTGTGCCACCTACTCTGCCCGTAAAGTAGAAGAGCACGCACCCTTCAAAGCCACTGCAGGCTGGAGCCACAAGTCCCTGGAGTGTAGAGCATTTGACTTTCCATCAGTCACTGAATGACACCTGAGCTCCATGTGTCACCAAGAACCAAGGTCCAGCCCTGAGGGTGGGAGAGAAAACCAAACAGAAGAGTTACATTTTGGCCACACTGTGACCATCTAACTTGGAACTTTTTGTACCTCCATGTATCTCCATAAAAATCCTCTGGTTTCATTCCCCTGTCCTTTATTAAGAATGAACCAGGCACCATCCAGGGCTGTGGTGACACTGGAGAGCAAGTAGCATGGTCCTCATGCGTGGAACCTGCAGGCTCAGCCAGGCTCGAAGACCTGGGGCTGTGACTGCAGACAGGGCTTCAAGATGACCCTGTAGGGCCCCCAGCCCAGACACAGTATGGAAGTGGCTTCAACGTGACCGTGTAGGGCCCTCAACCCAGACACGGTATGGAAGTGGCCTGTGTGTGAGCCTCTTCCACTTCACGGAAAGATCTTTTCCTCAACCTCTCAAAGAGGCACAGATCTCACCCCTACAGCGCCTTCCCCACTCAGCTGAATCCCATCCTTCAAGACTCGGCCGAGAGGTACCCACTACTGAAGGATGGCTGAGCACGCCAGCCAGGCTCTTCCACCGCTCTGGACAGACTGCTTCCATGGCCCCACTTGCAATGAGCCCCTAACCCCCAAAGCGATGGCATTCAGAGGCGCTGTGGGGAGGTGGTCGGGCTTAGATGAGGTCATGAGGGTGGGGGCCCATAGTGGGACAGTGCCACCATGGAAGACCAGAGCTCACCCTCTCCCTATTGCCAGGAGAGGGCTCAGGAAGCAGCTGCCACAAGCCAAGAAGAAGGCCCTCACCAGGGAACTGAACTGACGGGCACCTTCACCTTGGACTTGCAGTCTCCACAGTTCTGAGAAAATATGTCTGCTTAGACACCTACTCTGTGGTATGGTGTTCCAGCAGCCTGAGCACCCTAAATATACCCAGATACACTCAGGATGACAAAAAGGGGATCTCCGAAAGGTGGAGAGCAGATGACCGATGGAGGACATCTGACCCAACGCGCACCAGAACTGAGCTGCGGAAAACGGGGAAGTGGTCCCCAGCAGGGAAAAGGGATTGGTTAGGGACTCTACCCAGAACCGCCAGAGAAGGAAACAGAAGAGAAATCGCCAGACCCGCAGAAAGACAGGCCCTTGGTGCACTCGGGGCCACCTCAAGCTAGGCACATGGATGCAAAGCTTCCCTGAGAGGAAAACTGCTGTGGAATATAAGCCTGGAGTTGAGAAGAAACCGTAAAGGTTTTTTAGGGGAAAGTGGGAAAAGCTGGAAAGAAATGACCATCTGATGGCATCACGCTGCTCCGGACGAGGCTCTGCCCGGGGAGGAAGGACCTCGGCCTCCCACTTCTTGAGAGCGGGATATTCTGAACTGGAGGTGTGACCCTGGCCGAGGCCACCTTCAGGGTAACAGCCAGGACAGGCAACTCAGAAGTCAGACATCCCTGAGAGTTTTCCACCCATCATCAGCAGTACTGGTCCTCTTTGTATGTGGAAGTGGCTCAGCTGGACGTGCCACCCTCCAGAGCTGGGCCACAGGAGCCAGGTCACGCTGTGTTCACAGGGCCTTGCCTCAGTGTGTACCATGAAGGGAGATATCTCCCTTTTCCCCTTCTTATAAGGCCACCAATCCTGTCACATTAGGACCCCAGCCGTAGGACATCGTTTAATAAGCTTAATTACCTCCCAGAAGTCCTATCTCCATATACAGTCCCTGGAGTTAGGTTTCAACACCCAGTTTGGGAGAGAGGCACAGTTCAGTCCCTAGCAGAGGAGAACCTTAAAGACAGGTTGATTCATCTGTTCTATGAATGTCCACCACACACCCACAGCTGCCCACACGCGGCGCTGGGCATCAGGCCACAGTGTTGAGCAAAAGCAGACTTGGTTCTGCTGTCCTTGTGGAGGGTTCAGTCTGGCCAGGGGCGGTCACGGATCCAGCACCACAGTGCAGCCGGTAAGGAAAGCAGAAAATGCAGGAGGGGTTATGGGGGATGGGCTGGGGAGCAGGGCCACTGCCCAGAGAGCCAATGCAGGAGTGAGGATGAGGGCTGGACCTGACCAGGGAGGACGTCAGGGAAGGAGCACACAGGGAGCCCAGAGGCCCCGAGTCCCAGGCAGCAGTGGGGAGGCAGACACAGGACAGAGACTGTGGAAGAAGCACAGAGCCCTGGTGAGGCGCAGGAAGCCTGGGGGTGGCGGGGAGACCTCTCCAGCCTTCAGGGCAGCTGGGGCAGGGTCTTCATCATGGGAGCAGGGGAATTGACGAAGGGGTGGGAACTGAGCAGAAGACAGGTGTGATCAGCATTGGCTTCTGAAGGACACCTGGGTGGCAGCATGCAGAATGCGAGGAGCAGCCACGTGGACGGAAACGCGGGGTAAACGGCAAACTCCAGCGTGCCTCACACGCTGGTAAGCGCGATTCTATTGGGAAGCTCCCTCCAGTCCCCTAAGTGCCGTCGTCTGTGGCTGCTCTGGCACTGTGCAGCCAGGGCAGTGCTGTCCCCACCCAGACCCCACAGCCCTTCTCAGAAACCTTGCCAATCCCTGGGCTGGACTTCCAGAGGGGAGAGGACGCCAAGCAGAGGCTGGGTCGGAGGCAGCTAAAGGAAGAATTAACTAGGAGACCCCAGGTGACTACCAGGGTGACTTCCAGGTTCTCCAGTTGGCAGAGTCCATCCCCATTGCCCTGTTCCACCTCTTGCAGAGGCCAGAGAGAGAGAGAAGTGCCACCCCTCCTGAGCACTCCAGCCACACACTGTTCCCACAGGCCACCAGAAACTGCTGGGAGAGCTGCTGTGGTTTGGATGTGAGGCATCCCCAAAGCTCATGCAATGCAAGGAGTTTAGCAGCCAAGTGATTGGGTTATGGGAGTCTGAATCTAACCAGTCATTAATCCCCTGAAGGGATTAACTGGGTGGTGACTAGGGTGTGGCTAGAGGTGGTGGGTCGTGGTGGCCTTGGGGTTTATATCTTGACTACGATGAGGGCAATCTCTCTCTCTCTCTCTGCGTCCGGGTGTCATGTCCCCAGCTGCTTGCCTCTGTCACACACTTCCCCTAGATGCTCTGCCTTACCTCAGGCCCCAAAAAGCACAGTAGGCCCTCTGTGGGCTGAGACCTCTGAAACCAGGAGCCCCCAAAATAAACTCTTCCTCCTCTAATTGTCTTGTCAGGTCTTTTGGTCACAGCAGCAAAATAGCTGACAAACAAGAGCAGTCCACCTCGGGTGGCATGGTGTGTTCTGGACCCCAGGGGACTTGCAGGTGCCCCAGTGCCCAGGGAGCTCTGCCAGGTTGTGATGGCCACAGACAGTGGGGTCATTGACTCAGACTTTGCTCCTCCCAGATCGATTGATGGCTCCCTCTAAATTTAACCCACAATCGCATTGGGTATAATTCAGTCCCCTCCAGTGCACACTGATTTTCTGGGACTGGTTTCTTGGCAATGTCCACTGTCTCCCCTGGGCCCACCCAGTACCTCTGATCTATGAAGGAGTCCAGGGTCTGATTGGTGGGAGCTCGTGCCTACGCTCCCAGCACGTAGTATCTCTGTTTTCCTTCTCCATGGAAGCTGTTACACTTTCACGCAATTCTGATAAATGGGAGTAGAGGTTTGTCTTTAGTATCCAGGACCTTTTCCTAAAAGTAGCACTTTGCCAAAATTATCTTTTATTTTTAGCATAATTAGACATTGTACCCTATTTTGAAAGGAAATTTTCTTCTCATGATCAGAGAATATGGAAAATTTTTGTGACCATTTTCTAATAATATAAAAGATATATTTTTTCTACAATAGTGACATGACTATAGTAATAGTTCTTTAAAAAAAAAAGAGAGAGAGAGGGACAATGAGAGAGAGAAATAATTTTTTATTTAGTTTTTCGTGTGGTTTTCGTTGCTCCAAGACTTCGTTGTGTACGTGGTGCTGGGGTTTGAACTCGCGTCCTGGCGCATGCCAGGCCGTAACTGCCGAGCCACCGCTCCAGCCCCTCGTAATAGTTCTTCTGTAAACAGGAAAGGAGAGTGGTGAGGAGGTGGCTGCTGTCAGCCAGGCAGGAGGACCAGCCACCCGCTCCAGATGAGGTCCTACTATGTCCACCATTTGCCTTGCTTCCACTCTCTTGGGAGCTCCCAGGAGGTCCCCAGGCCCTCGGGGTCAGCTCTGACCCCTAGAGCATCCTCAGGTAAACCACCACACACAGTTCACAGGCCTCACTAAACCTCTCAAGCTTGCTTTCTTCTTTCTCTTTTCTTTCTTTTTTTCTTGGTAAAATTCCATCTGAAGCCTATTCACCATGTGCAAATTGCTGCTTGGCAAAATCACATATAATCTGGGAAGAGAAATGTACTCTAAGCCCCTCCCGTGCTGGCAATATCATGGATATTATCTCATCGACCCCCAGAGCCACCCTGTATATAGCTGTTTTCATTTCTTTTTCATAGAAGATGAAACTGAGGATTAGGGAGGTGCTGAAACATGCCCAAGGTCACAGAGGAATACGTGGAGAGTCAGGGCTCAGAGTCAGCCTGGCTGGCAACTCCCGCCCTCTGCAGGATCTGTCAGGACCCCTTCCCTGGGGTACATGGGAGGGTGGGGCAGAGAAAGGGTGTGGCTCCCCCATTACTGTATCTCTTCCTATTCTTGGCTCTCATACTCACTGTCTGGTGCCTTTTGAAAAGATGTCCTTAAGTTTACGTAGCCAAATTGATCAGTTACTATCATGATGGGTTAAGCTTTATAAATTATGGAAGGGTTTGTGCAGAAATCCTTGAATGTGATTGTGCCCATTTGCACTCTTGGGCAATTCAAGAGTGTGGGTGCTTCCCAGGGTCACGTGGTGGGTCCATTGTAGAGCCAAGCTCTAGAGGTCTAGAGGCAAGGTCATGCCCACTCCAGAAGTGCCTTCTAAAAACTCCCCAAAGCAGCCCAAGCTGGCCGACATTCTCTGCAGCACTGAGCGCAGGCAGGTTGCTGAGTCCCTGTGGATCGGAGAGGAGGAGGTGGAAGAGAGAGGTACACACATCTTCTGCACCTACCCTTTGCCTGCTGGCCTTCGCTGAACATGCACGCACAAGAGAGGCAGGTACTGAAGCAAGGCTGTGGCTTCCTGTCACCCACCTGGGTTCAAATCCAGATGCAGCCCTCAATGTTGGCAAATCGCCCACCCTCCATCATGTCTATATTCTCACCTGGGCAAGAAGGTGATGGAGCCCTGCATTACAGGTGCTGTGGGGGAGTCACACCCTTTCACTGCCCCACCCTCCCACATACCCCAGGGACGGGTTCCTAACTGAGTTCTGTGAAACTGAGAATAACCTGAGTGAGGCTCATCAGTTCTTGGGAAAAGAAGTGGAACAGGGGGAGCTCTGCAGGTGGCAGAGAGTCCCACACGTCCCCATGAGTGGCCTGGAGTAGGGCAGGGTGCCTCTCTGCACCTAGGTGGGATAGTGAATTCAGTAAACATCTACAGAGAACCCACGATGGATGTTATCAACCACTCTCAGCAGTGCCTGCCCTGGGGAGCTCACTGCCTGGTGGGGCAGCGCTAATAACCCGCTAATTACACCCTCAGTGCTGTGCATGATGGCGCTGGGAGGAGCCTGCAGAAGTGGGGGTCACAGAGAAGGGGAAATGAAAGGAGCCAGGTAGCAGGGTGAGCAGCTGTCTGAAGTGCTTCAAGGAGAGGCGGCAGCTTGTGCAGAGGTGAGGGCCCAGAAGCTGCAGCAGAGACAGAGCAGGAGAGTGAGGTCCGCGAAGGGGCCACAGGGTTGGCAGCCAGCGAGGCCATGGTGAGAACTGTGGCTTGCCCAGAGTGACAGGACATCATGGTGGATTTTGAACAGAAGCAAGGGAAGTCCTGTCCTAATGGGACCACTCTGACTTCTCTCAAGATGGTAACCTGAGGAGCAAGGTAAGCAGGGAAACCCGCTGAGAATCTATTGCAGTTTTCCAGGCAGGAGGTGACAGTGACTCGCACCAAGATGGCGGCCACACGAGTGGCAGGGGGCT
Organism: Aplodontia rufa; assembly: GCA_004027875.1. NCBI lineage: Eukaryota > Metazoa > Chordata > Mammalia > Rodentia > Aplodontiidae > Aplodontia > Aplodontia rufa. The sequence continues at coordinate 9,586 of PVKS010009743.1, forward strand.
CAGAGGTGAGATGCATTTCATGGCATAGTCAGCATGACTTCCGGATGGATGGATGCACATGGAGAGGCAAAGAGGAGCTCAGTCGCCTCTAGGTGTCAGGGTGGACCTCAGCCTTCAGAGTGATGGAGGCGCCATCACCTGAGGTGGGAGACCAGAGCAGGCTGAGAGACTTCCCTGTCCCCCTGACAAGTCAGGTGCCCATCCAGCACACAAGAGGGTGTGTGGGGCATGACAGCAGATGAGCCTCATTTCATCTTCAAAAGAACATGAGGATCGCCATGCTCCAGATCGGGGAACTGAGACTCGGATTGAAATCTTAAGTGTTGGCGGAACATGCGAACAACAGGGCCAGCACCTGACCCCCACTCACCTGACAGCAGAGCCCCTGCTCTCCCCACCCTTCCATGCTACTCACGGAATCCCTGGTGGATGAGTGGAAGGCTCACAGCCCAGAGCTCAGCACCGCCAGGCATGGAGCCTTTATGCATGCAGGACTTAAAATGGAATGATTCACGCACTCCTTACAACTTGAAAGGCACTGCTATTACCCTCATTTTCTAACTTATTACTGATTTAATGTTGGTGCCGGGAGTTGAACCCAGAGGAACTTTTCCACAAGCCACACCCATAGCCCTTTTTATTTTTTATTTTGAGACAAGATCTTGCTAAGTTCCTGAGGGTCTCATGAAGTTGCTGAGGCTGGCCTCCAACTTGTGATCCTCCTACCTCATTCTCTTGAGTCACTGAGATCACAGACATGTGCCACCATGCCCACCACTATTATCCTCATTTTACAACCATGGGAACTGACGGGGAAAGTCAGATTCTTTTATCTGGCATATCTAGGATGCAAGCGAGAGTTGAGGCTTTTAAGCATTATGCTATGCTCCAACAAGAAATGTTTTCCAAGTCGAAGAATTAGATGAAATTGACTCAAATCCAGACATTTCCTGTGAAGCATCCTTCCTAGTGTCACCTCTTCTTTGGGTCAATCAATATTTGCTGCATAAGAGTCACAGCCCCGACAGCTGGAACCAAAGAGCCTTTCATTCAGAAAATATTTATGGAGTCCATCTGAAAATCAAGGCCCAGGAGCACAGAGGTAACAGCTCATTGCAAAGCTCAAGGTCTAGACCGGGCCCTAATTAGGACACAGAAGATAGTAGCTGCCTCCCAAATTTCTCTTGTTCATAGTCTCTCCTGCTTGTGCAAGACCGTCAGAGTATCTGTCATGAGTTAGATGATCTTTTGCATATTGGAAGAAAGGGTGTTTTCTGGGCCTAAACTGTGATCCATATTTTTCTTATGACCTGGGACATTTCTCTTCATGTTTGCTTTATGCGTGTCTCATTTGCATAGCGGAAGAAGGGAGAGAATGTGGTCAACAGTAAACATAAACTTAGGGTAATCAGCACATATTACATTTTGCTTTCTCGAAGATTCTAATTTGCAATTAGTAAATAAAACTGACATTTCCTCATCTTTACCAGGGCATGAAGCTGGTTTATTCTCACTTCATTTCAGAATACAGCAAGCAAGCGCCTTACAGAGCCAGCTTCATATGCATGGTGTTTAATCCACGAATTACTGACATTTCAGTGGGAGGCGTAAAACAGAAAAGCATCCCAGAGGCAGTTTTTTTTTTATTCAGAAATTTGTTTGTTGAACAATCAAACAAGCTTCTAACGAAATAATACAATATATATATAAATTCTGAAAATTAGATTTACCACCAAGAGCCCCCCCAATTACCCACTCTTGTCCCTCCCCAACCTTCCCGATACATCTCTGCAAATGCCTTAGGTTGTATGACATTACACCTTATCCGGATTTAAAACACATAGACCTCTTTTCTCAATGGCCAGGGTCTAGCTCCAGCCTCCACAGATGAGTGAAGACATTCGACCTATGGTTCTCTGGGTTATGCTGACTTCACTCAGAATAATTTCTTCCATAGTCATTCATTTACCTTCAAAGGCTGCAATATCATTGTTTCTAATTGCTGAGTAAAACTCCATGGTATATATGTACCCCAGCTTTTGGATCCATTCATCCAGTGAGGGACATCTGGGTTGTTTCCGTAATTTAGCTATTGTAAATTGAGCTGCTATGAATATCAATTTCACTGTATCACTGTAATATGCTGATTCTAAATCCCCTGCAAAAATACCCAAGAGAGGAATAGCAGGGTCGTATGGTGGGCTCAACCTTACTTTTTCGAGGATTCTCCACACTGCTTTCCAGAGGGGCTGTACCAGTCTGCAGCTCCACCAACAGTATGCCAGTATGCCTATCTCTCCACAGCCCCTCCAGCATCTATTATTGTTTATTTTCTTCATTTTTGCCAATTTGACTGGTGTGAGGTGATATCTTAATTTAGTTTTCATTTGCATTCTCTGATTACTAGTGATTTAGAGCACTTTCTCATGTATTCATTGGCTTGATCAATGTCCTCTGTTGAGAAGTTTCTATTTAGGTCTTTGGCCCATTTATTGATTGTGTTGTCTGTGTTTTTTGTAGTTGAGATTTTTGAGGATTTTGTAGATCAGAGGCAGTTGTATAGCCAGTTAGTTTACAAATTTTTTATTTTTTTTCTTTGCCTTTCCACAGGGAAGTCTGGACACCTACTGTTTCCTGATCTTTGCCGCGGTATGTGCCGCAGGTGCCCTGTACTCCTATTTTATTCTGCCTGAGACCAAAAACAGAACCCACGCAGAAATCAGCCAGGCATTTGTCAGGAGAAACAAGGCAAGTCCTCCAGAGGAGAAGGAAACTCGACTGTAGCTGGGAGGGCGAATGGCAGGCCTGAAGCAGGCTCCTCCTCCAAGCTGGAAAACTGTCCAAAGCAGAACTGTCTAAGTGCAAGCCCAGCGTTTCATGAAACCATAGAGTTCCCCCTCTGGAAGGCTTGGAGCTGGCTGAAGCTGTGCAAGTCTTACCAAGTTCAAATAAGCCTGTGCTGACCCAGCATCGCGCCCTTTATCCGCAGCCGAATCCCCCAGACTCTTGGAAGTTGTAATCAACCAATGTTGCAGTGGACGCAACCTCCTTTTCTGCAGATAGGTGGCCTGCCATCGTCCTGACTTAGCCCAGTTTTGAAATTGGAAAGATAGTATCGAAAATGCCATCTCAAAGGAAAAAGATCTGGCCTGGAGGGGGACATACTGGAGCAGAAGTCAGCATCTGTGAGAAGCCTCGCCTTGCCCTCTGCCTTGATCCTGGGGCTTTGATGATGCATGGCTTTGGTCCTCGATGCAGGCTTTTGGAATTCAGTGGCAACTATTTGCACCTCCTATAAAAGCCTAAGCCTTCTCAGATTTAGGAGAGCCTAACCCAACCCACCACCACGCTGAAGCCTCTGCCTGTCGCAGACTGGGTCCCAGACTGTAGCAGAAGATCAACATGAAGAAGGCCTAGAGGAGCAGAGAAAAGCACTTTCCAGCAACTGGGGCAGGGACTGCAAACTCAACTCTGTCCAATCAAAACACAGTACTGAGAGCAATTCTGAGCCTCGACCCAGGCTGATGAGAAAGAGCACTGGGATTGGCTGAGGATGTCCGCGTCAGGGGCGGCAGCCCCAGCATCAGCTCCTGTGCCTCACATTTGCCAACTCTAGAAAAGATCTATCCGGAGATACTATGGGCAGCCTGAAAGACGGTGAGCTCAACACTACTTGAAGCACTCAAGCGCAGGCTGGGTGGAGACTCATCTGCTGTTAAGGGAATCTAGGTGCTGGGTTCAGGAAAAGATGTTTGGAGTAGACATGAGTGAGGGCCCTTCCAACACAGCAGGGTCCCGTGAGCTGGGACAACTTGCAGCCTACCATTGTCCTGTCTGCTGTGTGATTTGATTGACTTCCTATGCTACCTCCAAAATGAAACCAAATGCAAGTGGCAAGCTCCATAAGTGACAATGTACTTGAATTAGAGCCACGTGTCATCGAATATGTGGGGTCAGAGAGGAAAACTCTGGATCCAGCGGCACCACCAAAGCCCTCAGTCTCCTCTGACCTTTTTTTTTTTAAAGAGAGAGTGATAGTGTGTGAGAGAGAAAGAGAGAGAATCAGTTTTATTTAGTTTTTTAATTGGCTTTCATTGCTCTGAGACTTCATTGTGTAAGTGGTGCTGGAGTTTAAACTTGTGTACTCGCGCATGCCAGGCAAGCACTGTAATCACTGAGCCGCCGCTCCAGCCCCTTCTCTGACTATTCTTCTTTTTTTCATTTTTAAGAGAGAAGGACAGTGAGAGAGAGAGACAGAGAGAATCAATTTTCATTGAGTTTTTCACATGGCTTTCATTGCTCTGACACTTAGTTGTGTATGTGGGTGCTGGGGTTTGAACCCATGTACTTGCATTTGCTGGGCAAGTGCCATAACTACTGAGCCACCACTCCAACCCCTTCTCTGACCATTCTTGACAGAGGAAGTCATACCCAATAACTGAGTTCCAATTTTCCTTCCCCATGAAATATTCTTGCAACTGGGCCTCTCCTTTGGCCAACCCAAGGCACCCTGCCACCCAGCTCCAGTCTGGCTAGATGAATTGGATGGTGTTTGTAACAAGGAGAAAAAGTGGTATGCAGGAGTGAAAAGCATCTAAGACGAAACACCAGACAGTGCAAAATGGAAATCTTAACTTTCAAGTGTTCTCATTCATCTGCAGACTGAAGCACGTGGCCCATAAACATTAGGTACCAGCCATGAACCAGCTAGGCCCTGAAGATGTGTAAGGAAGCGAGAAAACGCACTGCCCCTCCTGCACGAGCTCGTGTCTGATTGTTAGAAGGTGCCATCAGCACTTGGGGAGGGGACAGTGGTGTAGGCACATGGGACAACGATGGTTGGGGTGACAGGTGAGAAACCTTCCAAAATAAGTGACCAAAATAAAATAATATAAGGTGACAGCACAGGAACTTGAAGAGATCGTAGAGCCACATTAAGAATTTTTAAAATAAAACAGTAAGTCACCCATCGTCTCGTGTGCTTCATTCCCCCAACGCCACCCTTTCGATGTTTATACAAGCGCGTCCGTTTCTCAGCCATTGTGCACCCACAGTCACAAAATACATACTGCACAACTGCCATCATCGTTCTCTCAGCTTCTGTTTTTCCCCTTGATATTAAGTCAAAGACATCGTCTCAATTCCAAAGCCTGGTTCATGGCCTCGTACGCACTGCAGCGAACCTTTCTTCTAAAAAGTTGTTTCTCAGACGCTGAAAGATAATGCAGAGTGAGGAGTCGGGGAAAGAGACATTGCCATAAACTTCACTCCATGGGCTTTGGTGCTGGGATGAAAAGTCCCAACCATTTACAGCACCGTGTTCATGCACAGACCCCAAAGTTGTTGGGAACATGAGGCTCAGCTGGCTTGTAGAAGAATTGGTGGTAAACAACTCTAAGGGGTCCAGCTGGCTTGTAATTAGCAAATTGCCTGACCGCATGACTAAGCTATTCGGCCACTCATTTGTTACAATTGAAGAAAGGTGTTTGCATTGTACCCTATTGGCTGTTGTAATGGATAAATAGAGTAGCAGCTAGTCAGGTGAGGAAGCAGCCAAAGAAGAGGAGCAGCCAAAGGAGAAGCAGTAGCCAGAGAAGAGCAAGAAAGCAAGCAGCCCTGTCCTGAAGGAAGAGACCACAGAAGCAGTCAGAAGCAGCAGCAGCAGCAGCAGCAGCAGCAGAGACATCAGAGAGATCAGCAGCAGTAGAAGATGCAGGTCCCGTGTTCCAGCCGCCGGCGTTCACCCCCTTATTCCTGGCTCCCCAACCCTTCCTAACTCAGCCCCTGGGAGGATGGCCCAGCGTTGGGTCATTCTACCCGTTCCTCGCTCTGGAGTGCAGCGGGGAGCAACTCCTCGCCCCATCCCCGCCCTAACTCAGCCCCTCGGAGGACGGCTCCCTAAGTCGTTCTGCCCGCTCCTCGCACAGGAACGCTGCGGGGAGCGACTCCTCTTCCCCCCGTCCCCAGCCCTGTCCTGTCGGCGCCCGGTTCCCAGTGTCCTGCTGCCCCCCCGCAACAGCTAAGGTTCGCCGATGCTGTTCCACCCGCTCCCCGCTCCAGAACCCAGGGGGGAGCGACACAAAGGAATCTCTGGTCAAACCGATAGGCCCCCTTTCCTAGTTCCTGCCTGAGTGTTAAGGATTAGGCCCTGTCTTCCTATATTACCTATTTCCTATCTCCAAACCAGGGCGGGTGGCATTTCCTCCTTTGGTTTCACTGAAATAAAAGTAAGTCTTTCAGCTACTGCCCTGGCTAAGATGCAGTCCACACGCACTGCCTGCTCTCTTACTATAACTAAAAACCCTGGATGGAATCATAATTCAAACATAGGCGGACTCTGAAAACAGTGTAGCTGGCACAGGAGGCAGATCGAACCCAAAACAGCAGCTGGCATGGCTGTGAGCTCTCTCCTTTCCCCTCCCTCGCTGCCTGACTTACCCTCCAGGACTCCAGGACAGGCCAAGTCCCAGAACTGCTCACTGGCATGGATGGAAGGTGCTCCAGGAAAGCTTTCCTTTGTCGCTGTCCAGCGTAAACGCAAGGGTGAACTATGGAGGAAGAACGTGGACCACCCCTGAGGCTAAGTTGCTAGCATGGTAGCAGCAGCAGCGGCCACATGGCCACCTACAGAAAAATTCTCCTCTCTGATGACCGGAACTGGAGAAATGGGCCTCTGTGGTCCAGTGTGGGCAATGCCTGCTATTTTCCCCTTTTCCTATTATGCCTCACCCCAGACACAAGCCCACTGGTGAGATGAGTGGGCAATGAGGAACACAGAACCTGGAGTTTCAAGCTGCAGGACCTGGAGAAGAGTCTCAGTCTGTTGGTGGCCGGGGCAGCTGTCTCGAGGAAGATGGAGCTTCTGTTGCTTCTTCTGGAGGTGGCGTTGGCGATGGCCTGCAGCAAGGCCTCTGCCCACCTGGGCATTGTGCCCAGCAAAAGCTTTAAGCTGCTCCACGGGGCGGCTGCTCAAGTTCCAGATTTGCACTTCCGGAGGTTACAGGCGGGTGTTTGAGGAGGAAATGCTGGTGGTTATTAGTCAGCAGTACCCAAACATCGGAATCAGGAGAAAATTACCTCCTCAACCAATTTATAGACACGTAGCATCCTTCCCGTCCGTCTTCAAACTACTAAATAGGCTTAATTGTTGGCAAGGATCCTTCTGCTTTCTTTCGCATGCAAGCTCCTAGCACCTGGCGGTGGGCCCGAAAGAATAAGGTCTACGCACGTCTGGTGCTTTTCTTCTTGAGCAACATGACTGAGACCCAGTGTATGTCAGCAGGTGCGTTTGAGAGGAATTTAAATGAATGCCTGAGTGGTCGAAGCTGGGATCTGGTCGTGCTCCATCCACGCAATGCCCTGTTCAAATTCTTGATGCAATGAGGCTCAATGTGCGTGTGGATTCAATTCCACATCATCGGTCACAGATCCCCATCAGCACTGAAAACTCTTTCACATTAAGAGATCTTTGCAAAAGCAGCGTGCCTGGCATCACAAAGGCCTGTCCTAAAGAAAGCAGGCTGATAGTACAGACCAGATGCTTTTGGGAAGGCTCCCTGTGCCTCTTGGAAAACCTCAGTGCAAGATTGTTTTTCAGTGCTGACACATTTTGGAATTCTGCACATTTATGGAGTACAGCAATACTTGTATAGCTTTCCCCCAGCTAGGATTCACCAAGCTAATAGATTTTATTTTTTAAAATGTAGACATTACTACTCCTAACTTTTCCCCTTGGTCATATCTAAAAAGCAGAAAATTGAGTTACAATTTGATTTTTTTCAAGGTGTCTGTTAAATCTTGTATTTTATGAGTCCTGTTTTTTTATATTTTAAAGTCTATCTTTTGGGGAATACAGCTGAAGTTCTCAAATATTTATGAGTTTATCAGTCATCTCTAAGTTGGCCATGTCCAATTTATATAGCTTTCAAAATGCTGCAGATTGTGAACAGTGCATTATACAAAAATATAGGGGAAATCTAATATCCAGAGTACTCTACCAATTTGTGTGTGTGTGTGATTACCAGAGAACTACTACAAAACCAACTGCTTTTTAAATTCCATTGTGTAGTTCAAGTGTCTTGCTTTGACCAATCTAATGAGTTAAGTGGGCCTTTATATTTAACTTAATTTAAAAAACTAAGCAGATATCATTAAACGTGGGGAAAAGGACAAGAGAAGTGAAAACTGAAAAATGGAGAGTGTAGGGAAAATCATGGTGAGGAGAGAATAAAGGGAGACCATGAATCTATATATGAAATCCTGAGCTCATCCCTAAAATCCCTAAAATCCACATGCATGAAGCTGATGGGAGCAGTACATCAAAAGCTTTGAGAATCAAAATACAACATAGACAGTTGTACAGGTTCAGACTCCCATGTGGTACACACAGAGTCAACCCAAATACCACAGCAAATACTTTCAAATTTTAACTCAAGTTAGAACCACAGTCCACAAAATGTGAAGACTTTCAGTCTAAACATAACCAAGATGCATGCTTTAAAATAAAATTATCAAAAAGTTTTTAATAGCACCTCATATATAACACTAAAAATGTCCAAAATATAATCCAAAATCACTAGACATATGGAAGTTTAGGAAAACCACACCACATCTAAGGGTAAATAACTCCCAAGATGATCCAGACTCAGTAACTACTGTAAAGTAACTATTATAACCATGTTCTGTGAGGTAAGGGGAAACACTCTGAAAATTAATGGAAAAAAGTTAGAAGTTCTCATCAAAGAAATAAAAACTTATCTAAACACAAAAGCTTTAGAATTGAAAAATGTAATAACTGAAATTAAAAATCAACTTTATAGCATCACCAGAAGAATGGAGATGATAAAGTAAAGGGTTAGTGAATTTGTAAATAAAAAACCAAAGGAAACTATTCAACCCAAGCAAAGAGAAAAAACAAGTGAAAGAATAATCAGAGCTTCAGGGACTTGTGGAGCAATATCAAAACACCTAACATTTATGTGATTTGAGTCCTGGAAGAGAACGAGAGTGATTGATGCAGAAAAAGAGTATACAAATATATTTAAAGAAATGATAATTGAGAGTGTCCCATAGCAATTGAAAAGCACTCAGATACATCAGAATCAAGTGTTAAAAAGAAAGTGTAAAGGAAAAAACACTGAGAGGGTGAAAATCAGCACACTATATATCGTGACAAAATGATTTGTAGGATTGCAGATTTCTCATTAGAAACCATTTTGGCCAGATGATACTGGAAGAATATTTCAATATTGTTTAAATGCTGAAAGAAAGAACTATAAATCTAGTTTTAATTTTTAAAAGACCCATCTATATGCTCTTTCCAATAAGCCCACATTAAATTCAATATAGATAGTAAGAGTAAGAAAATATATAGCATGCAAACATGAATCAAAAGAAAGATAGCATGGGTGAATGGGTTTAGAAAAAAATTAGTCTTTGGAACAAGAAGAATTACCAGTTAAAAAATAGGAAACTTACATGCTTAAAAATGGGTCAATGCACCAAAAAAATCATAAAAACTTTAATTATGTATGTACTTTAAAGCAAATTTCAAAACAAATTTCAAATCCATAAGGTATAACAGAACAAAAACAGAACAGAAACAAAAGTAGACCAATATACTTGCAGACTTCAGTGTCTTTCTTTGTGGTCAATAGAACAAGGAATCAATAGCAAGGATATAAAGATTCAAGCAGCACTGTGAAACAGCTTGATCTAATTGACATTTATACAACACTCCAAATAACAACAAAATACAGATAATCCGAATAATTCCATATCCAACTGAAAAAACTAAATTCATAGCTAAAACCTTCCAACAAAGAAAATTCCAAGTCCAAATGACTTTACCAGAAAAATCTTTCAAATACTGAAGAAAGAAATCATATTGATTCTACATTCTCTTCCAGAAAACACAAAATGAGAAAATACTTCCTAACTCATTTTATGAAACTATCAAAAGCCTGATGACAAAATCAGACCAAAAAGGAAACAGTATGAAGAAATAAAACTATAGAATAGTATCCCTCATGAGCACAGGAACAAATTTTCTCATTAAAACATTAGCAAATTTAAGCAACAACATGGAAAAGAATTATACAATGGTTCACCCTTACCGTTGAGGATGTGTTCCTAGACCCACAAGGGATGCCTGAAGCCACAGATGGTATTGAATCCTACATACCACACAGGTACTAAATTCCTATATACTGATTTCCCTATTTATACATACACAAATTTAATGTCTTCCCATCTTAACTAACCTCTAATCATGTGCTGTGGCTGTAACTTTTTCAGTTTGAGGTATAAGAGAAAACTAGCATGAATTTCCTCTTCTTCACAATTTCACAGAGAGAAGATTGGTTCTTACTGTAGATCTTAGCAACCTCAGCATATGATTTTTTTCCTTCCTTATCAAGTTAAGTACTTTTCCCTCTTCATTTAAAGGAAGTGCTTTAAATGACTCTTGCACCTTGATGCCATTATTAAGTAAAATATAGGTTATTTCATCACAATACCTATGTCACCATGACAATGGGTCTGATGGCTGAAAGGGCCACCTGGTGGCTGATGGGCGGGTAGCGTACAGAGTGTGTGATTCATGTCCCAGGTAAGACGTGGTAGGATAATGCGAGATTTCTTCATGCTACTCAGAAAAGCAAGCAACTTAAAACTTACTAGTTATTTATTTCTGGAATTGCCCATTTAATATTTTTGGACTGAAGTTGACCATGAGAAACTGAAGCCACAGAAAGTGAAATTGTGGGAAACAAAACCTACCTCAGATAAAGGGTGACTACTGAATACACAGCTTTAAAGTCATGAGGTATAACTCAAATCAAAAATTCTGAGTTAGAAAAACAGTCTTCCTTTTTTAGAGGAGAAGTAAAAGGGTTAAAGAAAAGACATCCCTGTTGAATAGACCCAGGAGGAAGTAAGACAGGCACAATGTCTGATGGGCATGAAAGTCTTGCAAAGGACATCTCAGGGTAATTAGTCATCCATGGTCCAGTCTCATCTGCCAACTGCAGACACCAGAGGAAACTCAAGATACTGGGCCTATGACCCACAACCCCAGCTGGTGTCTCAGTTTGGGAAACCGCACACATAATGTAGCATTGGAAACAGTCACTCCAAATAGTGCCTAGCCGGTAGTGACTGATCAATCCAAGAAATTGATACGATTGCCCAGCCAATCTCTGGCAAGCAAGGAAAGAAGGACCAAGTCAGCAATTGGCCAGACTTAGCTTCTGGCAATAGGGATTGGCTGCTGCTCTTGCAGTACTCTCTGGAGTCACCAAGAGTCCCCACCGCGGCTGGGGAGCTCAGACTATCTTGAGACGCAGAGCGTTTAGTGGACCCAAAATCTCCCTGGTTTTCACTGTTTGGTGAAACAGAGTAGGATGAGATTTCCTTATAAGGAATGTCCTCTCATTTGGAAAAGGGCACTCATTTTGCATCCTAAACGTTTTCAGTGACGAGGACACTTGTTGCAGATGCACTTACCTAAGTGAACAGTGTGTTTGTGCCTATGCATTAAGCGTACGAAGCATACCTCGCATATTATTGCCGCTTCCACCCACTCTGGGCCAGATCAGCTGCGCCTAATTAGAAAAGTGAGGAGCGGCTCCTGCAGCAGGAAACTCGCCCGACTCACGCTGTCCCCTCTCGACATGGTACCTGGCTCATCACAGGTGCGTGATAAGTGCTGGTGGATTAAATAAGTGAATGAATAGGTAGTGGAGTAGGCAGGACAGTGGCCACCCAAAGATGTCCAGGGCAAACCCCCAGAGGCTGTGAACATGTTCCTCATGTGGGAAAAGAACTTGCCGATATGACTAAAGCAAGAGTTCTTGGGTTGGAGAAATTAACATGGATCACCCAGGCAAACCCAATGTCATCACAAGGGTCCTTATAAGAGGGAGGCAGGAGGGTCCAGCTCAGAGAAGGTGATGTGATTCTAGAGAAGGAGAGAGATTTTCAGACCCTGCACTGCGCCCTGAAATCTGGAGGAAGGGTCGTGGATGGAGAATTGCAGGTGGCCTCTCCAGATTGGAGAAGACAAAGAAGTAGGTGCTTCCTAAAACTGCAGGAGAGGTGCAGCCCAGCCAACACCTTAATTTTAGAATTCCTGCTCTCCATGATGGTAAAATAATCTGTGTCGCTTTAAACCACTAGTGAGGATTTGTGTCACTCTTTAGTTAATTTTTTAAAAAAATTTTATTGAGGGGGCTGGAGTGGTGGCTCAGCAGTTATGGTGCTTGCATGGCATGTGCTAGGATGCAGGTTCAAACCCCGGCACCAAATACACAACAAAGTGGTGGAGCAATGAAAGTCACATGAAAAACTAAATAAAATTTATTCTCTCTCTCTCCTTCTCTTTAAAAAAATTTATTAATGGCATATGTTGTTGTATAATCATAAATGCATATGTAGTAACAATATGATATCCCCCTGATCCTAACTAGAATCACCCCATCACCCACACCCCAGTCTCTTGATTCTTCTATATTTCCCCCTATAATAAGTATAAATATATGTGTGTGTATACAGCATTTTCCAGAATTAAATGATTGCATAAGTATTATTTGTCTTCTCAGAGGAGTAAAGAGTAAGCTACATTATTGATTCCCCTGCCAGTTCCCTTCCTATCATCCGTCCCTCTCTTCTGCTTCTTCCCCCACCACCTACATATCTATGGTTCCCCTAGATTATGTGCTGCTTCAACTTTAGTGATCCTAGTACATGAGCTTGACCATTCACCCAAACCTGAGTTTTATTCTAGCCTCCACATATGAGGGAAAATATCTGACTCTTGAGTCTCTGGGTTTCCCTAATTTCACTCAGCATAATTTCTTCCATTGCCATCCATTTACCTTCAAAGACCATAACATCATTGTTTATAGTTGCTGAGTAGAACTCCGTTGTATGTATGTATATGTGTGTGTATGGATAGATAGATATAAATATATCAGAACTTTTGGATCCATTCATCCAGTGATGGGCATCTGGGTTGATTCCATAATTTATTGCAAATTGAGCTACTGTAAATATATTTTGCTGTGTTGTGTAGTGTGCTGATTCTAATTCCTCTAGGAAAATACCCAGAAGAGGAATAACTGGATTGTATGGTGGGTCCAACCCTAATTTTTTGACGATTCTCCACCCTGCTTTTTAGAGTGGCTCTACCAGTCCGCAGTTCCACCAACAGTGTGCTAGTGTTCCTATCTCCTCACAACCCCTTCAGCATCTATTATTGTTTATATTCTTCATCTTTGCCAGTCCGACTGGAATGAGATGAAATCTTACTGTAGTTTTGATTTCCATTTCTCTGATTACTAGTGATTTAGAACACTTTCTCATGTATTCTTCAGCTTGCTCAATTTTTTCTGACTTTTGGTTTTGAAATACTTTTATACCTCAGAAAATCCATAAAAATGAAAAATCACCCAGACTTCCCAGTATTTTCATTTTTATTCTCAATATTTATTAAAACATAATTGACAAATAAAAATCTAACATACGACATGATGTTTTGATGAAAGTGTCCACTGTGAAAAGATTCCCACAAGCAAGTCCACATAGACATTACCCCATAGCTGGCACTTCCTGTTCCCACTGAAGGCCCACCCTCTCCTCAAAGTCCCAGCATGCAGCTTGTTAATTACAGTCTCAGGCTACATGTAAGAGCCGCAGAACTAATTCACCTGCATAACTGAAACTTCACACCTTGCACCAATCAGGCCCTGGTGACCACTGTTCTCCCTGCTATGCCACTGGGTTTGTGGTGTTTGTGACAGCGGCCATGGGAAACTAAGACAGATGCGCCCCAAGCAGTCGCCTCCATGGAGGGTGGTGAACAAGCACACACGAAAGGCCTCACTGGGATGGGAGAGGAAAACAGTGGGAAGGCTTCTGATTTCCATCTTTCCTTCTGAAGCACATGACATTTGACTCATTTCATAAGAGGGAAACATTATCCCAACCCGGACTAGCCATTACTTAGACACATCTTGGCTCCTTCTCCTCACAGACATTTGAGGGAATTTCCTCCTCCCCCTCTCAGAATCCCAAGAGTGCTGACTTTAATCCCACACACTTAACCTCTGTCTCTTGATAGCACACAGTAGGCACCAGGAAAATGATTGCCTATTTGGAGAAACAAAAGAATTTAGACTCAGTGACAGTATTGTCCCCCACCTTGAACATGGCGCTGGAGGCCACACCTTAGGGTGTGGGGCAGTGAGCTGGAAAGGCCTGGTGGAGCAGTCACCCAACAGCCTTGAGCTCCCACCTCCGGCCTTTCTTCTGACTGTCCTGACTTCTGTCTTATTGGAGTTGTTCTTACTTAGGACTAAACCTAAGCTGAATTCCCACAAGGCAGGACGAGAAGAGCCCAGAGCGAACAAGAATACATGAAGCAAACAGTCCTTCAGACACTCGGCAAGTGCCTGCAGGTGAGAGGTGATTCTCAGCACAGGGCAGCCGCAGCTTCTGGAGGCGCGGAGCTGTCCCTGGTGCTGACCTGGGCACTCTGCCTCAGAATGCTGATCTCTTCAAGTCTGAGAAAATGACTTTCGCATTATTGCCTGTGGTGCTGGGGAAAGCCTGTGAAGCAAGTGTTACTGGGTTCATTTTGTGTGATCCAAACCGTTCTTCCAGCTCCAAGGTGAGCCGAGATTAATGCTCCCGACGCTCCACTACAGGACCTCCCTGCCTCTAATGACTGTTTCCCTGCGCGTGCATACCACACTTATTACCTGTTCCACTGTGGCAACCTGACACCTGCTGTCCCTATAGTGAGCTACAATGTTAGTGTCCTTGAAGTCATCCTCTTGGCATACTCGTCTCTAGAGCTGGCCACACATATTTCTTTGGCCATGGGTACTACAAAAAAGGTGACACAGGCAAAAGAGCATAATCGGTATGCTCCAGAGAGTCCCCCTTGGATGTCAATGCCCCACGTAATGGACCTCAACCCAGATCCTTGGAAAACCATGTGAAGTGAGAGGCCCAGGATCTCCACTGTCCCAGCTGAGCCCAAATCCAAGGCACCCTCCAGTTGAATGTAGCTGTGTAAGAGATTCCATAGAAAATAAAAGAAGAACTACCCAAATTGATTCCAAGAACCACAAGAAATCACTGTTGCTTTAAACCACTAACTTTTGGCATAGTTAAGTAGAAATAGATAGCTAAGAAAGATCCATTATTTCTGTAACATTTTTCTCATTATTCAGTGAATTACTTGGCACTGTTTAGAGCCCAGAAGCCCAAGAAAGAGCAGACTTGACAGTCCTTGGATTAATGGATCATTCATTAAACTCCCAAACATTTGCTGAGCACTTACTATATTCCTATGCTAGGTTAATGAGGATGCAAAGATAGAATCACTCCTTCAAGGTATTGAGGAAATGGAAGCCACACTATTGACAACCACCCTACGTTCACTCTTCCCTCTGTGGAGACCGACTCTCTCCTCCTTTTCACTTAGACAACTTCCATTCATCCTGTGTCTATGCCAAGGTGCCTCTACGTCTAGAACCCTCTGAGCTCTTCCCTCGACTTCCACAGACTCCTGCACTCTCATTTGTTGCTGGATTTCTCACTGCTTCAGGTCGATATGATTTTTTTCATTTGACTTTCTCCTCTGCTAGACTCCCAGATCCTTCAGCACATCAGATTTCTCTCTGGACCCCATGCACCTGTTACATATTTACCAAAGAAATGACCGTCGTGCTGCAGATATGAAGGGACTGCAGTGAACCCTGAGCAGAGAGTGAGCGTGGCCTGGTTGGTTAAGACAGTTGCCTCTGAGTGGTGGCATTGAGCTACATCTCAGCTGAGGATTAGCATTGTGTGTGAGGGAAGAAGGAATTCGAGACAACAGACTGAAGACATAGGAATGAATCAGCATTTCAGTCACCTTTTGTTTCTGTGACCAAAAGACCTGACAGGAACAATTAGAAGAGGCCAAGTTTGTTTGAGGGCTCACAGTTTCAGAGGTCTCAGCCCATGGATGGCCAACCCCACTCCTTGGGGCCTGACTGAGACTACATACATCATAGCAGGAGTGTTTCGCAGAGGAAAGCAGCTGGGGTCATGGCACCAGGAAACAGAGAGACGAAGCTCAGCTCACAAAGTCATATACCCCAAAGACACGCCTCGTCAATGGTTCTCCTTGCCCAGCTGCACCCTACCTCCCTGCAGTCTCCACTCAGCTAATCCCTATCAGGGACTGCGTTAAGGCTCTCATACCCAATCATTTCACTTCAGAACCTTCCAGCGTTGTCCCAACATGATCTTTTGGGGATGCTTAATATCTAAACCAATAAGCAGATGGCATATTCAGAAAAGAGCAAACCAATGGTGTGACCAAACATGGCAGGTGTGAGATTAAAGGTCAGTGGCTTGAGTGGTGATTGCAAAAACCAGAACTGCATCACCACTTCCTAAACAGTCCAGGGACCACGCCTGCCCATCTCCCATCTATGGCTAAACACAGGTGTATGCCAAAGGCACCTGATTCTGACACTGCCTCTAAATTGAATAAGTGATGAGACTCTGGGAGGTCAGGTCATTATAATTAGCCTTCTTCTCATTATGCCTCCACCGAATGTTCATTAGCTGGTTGTGAACCCCGAGAAAGGAGGTCACGTTGAGTGACAGGAACACAGCAGCTGCTCACATTTGAGACATTTGCTGTAATTTACACTAAGATGTGAATGTAATTATCCTTTCCAGAATGATTTCCCTGGCAAATTTGTACATTAAGTCAAGCAAATTTCCTCTCATTAAATCACAGCATTTGGGGACTACAGTTTGTCTCAGCCAAGAAATAAAGCTTAGAAGTAATAAAGACAGAAGGAAAAAAAGAACTTAGGTTCTCAGCAGGAGGTGTGGGTGGTGAGGACAGAGGCGATATTTCAGAAGTGGGTTAGAAATCCAAAGCTCCAGCAGCTCTATGACTATGTGCTTCTTAGATTTAGAGCTGTCCTACAAATGTGGCACTTCTCAGCTACTCCCTCCCTCAACGTTTGGCAAACCGAGGCTGTCTCCGCATTCCGTGTAAGATCTGGAAGCAGACAAGGTCATCGGAAAGAAGATATCTTCAGAGATGGGGGCAGGTACTTCAGAAAGGGGCGTAAGTTTCCTCCCACGAGTGAGCATGAAGATCTGTTAGTGCTGGACTCTGCCGGGTGCCTTTACACTCCAGCTTCCCTTTCACAGGATCACGGGGCCAGGGTGTGCACATTCTCCTTGAAACTTAGAACAACACTGGCTAGATGACGAGAGGTGAGTGAGGACCCCGGATTGTCATCCCACCTGCGACACCTCCAGCCATTGCCATGATGCCTTGCACATAGTAAGCGCTGGATGAAAGGCTTCTGAATGGACCAGCTGTCAATAAGATGATATAGGAAAATCAGGGATTGTTGAGACAGCATGGGAAGTAACTGCGGAGGTACTGGAAGACGCCAGGCTGGTAAGATCTTGCTGAGCTCTAACTGCAAGGAGAACACACCCAAAAGAGAGGCGTGTGCCTGTTAAGACTCTCGGCTGCTGGTGAAAGAATCCCGATTCGTGGTAGCTTAAAAATAAAACAAGTTTCTCATTGGCTTAATGAGGAAGTCTAGCAGGGCTTATGTCTAAGAAGCCTATAGATGCAGAGGTTCCAACTCTGTCCCCTGTCTTTCCGTTCTCAATGTGCAGCCTCCAGGAGGCCAGCCTCACCTTCTCTCAGCTTGGCCACCCAGGGAGGAAACGCATTTTCTCACCCAGTATCTGCTCTCTAAAACTTACTGGCTTGAAAGACCACCCATTTTTTTTTCTCACAACTCTGAACCAGCAATTCCAGCCATGCTCAACTGGGCAGCCCTTTGGATCCCATGATTCCTCCTGGATTCTGTCAGGCACCTGTGACCAGGTGATGTCATCTGGCAGTGACTGGTTTCAAATGGCCTCATTGACATGTCAGGGTCCTGTGCTCGGATGCCTTCTGCCAACGTGGTCTCTCTCAGTATGAAGTGCTTGGTCTCTAAGAGTCCCCGTCTGGCTGGCTCACAAGGCAGCTGCGTCCTGATGGGGCAAGAACAGAATCTGCATGGCCTCTCCTGGCTGTGGCTCGGAACTCCCATGACACCTCTTCAATGGCTCAAACCAAATCATGGACTAGCCCAAATCCAAGGGGAAGGGAAGCGGACTCCCCTTGATGGAGCACACATGGCCTGATCACAAAGGGGCAGGAGGCATGAAAGGCATCACTACAGCCAGCTTTGCAATCTACCACCCCCAATGTCCAGGTGTCGACCTCACGAACATTCCAATTGGCCCTGCCCAGGTCAGTTGTGTTTTCCTAAGCCATGGTGGCCCTGAAGGATGGGTTGCTCTGGTCAGCCAGCCTGGTCATGTGCTCATCCCAGAAGTGGTGGGCAGTTGAAAGGACAAGGAGTAGAGTGATCTAATCAATAACTCTTCGAGAACCACCTAAAATCTCAGTGAGCCAGAGAGGATGGAAAGAAGACAAAACTCCAGCTACACGTCCAAGGGAGGCTCTGTTCTTCACAGCGGGAGAGGAGCAGCTGTGACAGCCTGCAGATCAAGCTCAGAATGTCGAAGGGCACTGCCCATCAGCCCCACAAGGACAAGGATGCCTTGATCGGCAGACTCAAGGCAGGTCAGGGCATTCTTGTCCTCATGGGAACATCTGATTGCTCCTTGTTTTGGAATTGAATGCATCATTCTCAAGACAGGTGCCAGGAATCATAAACATTTACACCAATTAGCCCATGTCCATTTTTCTCGTTCCATAATCCCCTGGCAGTCTTCTGAATATAATTTGGTTTCCAGCAAATTGGTCAAGCCAATTTAAACACTGATGTCTCTAATAATTCTATTTTCATTGTAAACATTAGGAAATCATCATGCCTAGCGTACATATCAGTCCCTTGTGAGAGCAGTAGCTATGAATCATCTCCCAGTCTGCCTGTTTCTCTGGTGCTAAGACAGAACCACCCAGTCTTGAATTTTAAACCTCCAAAACCATGAGCTAAATAAATCCCTTTCCTGTATAAGTTATCCAACCTTAGGCATTTTACTATAGCAATAGAGAACAGACAAATACAGGTGGTCAGAGAATAATAATAATATAAGAATAATATGAAAGTGTTACCCATGGGCTCCAAATAGCCACTAATAAAATGGAACGACTGGATGAGTTTACCTTCTCTTCATGCAAAGTCTAGATGGGAGCCCTGCTTAGCGACACAGCACGTGAATAAAGGACTTGAGAGGTGTAGACAGGTCAGGGTTCATAAATCAGGATAAGTTAAAACCATTAACAGTAATAGAGGCATCTATAATTTATTGAGTGCCCCAAATGAATTATCTCTAATCCTCATGACAGCCCTGCCAGGGTAGGTATTAATCTTACTATTTAACCATCAAGGAAAATGGAGTTCACTAAGGTTTTAAAGAGCACATGGCCAAGATAAGAGAGGCAGGCTGCTACAATCCGCGCAGATCAAGTTGCTTGGAGTTTGCTCAGCCGTCCTCCACTTCTTCCTTCTCCAGCTGGGCCACTCTGCACCCCATTTTTTCCACAATACATGCAAGAGGCTCAAGACCAAGCTCCCAGTGGTCAGAAGAGTGTTTCTGCTAGGATGGAAGAGGCAGCTGGCGGCCCTCAGCCAACCCCACTCCCTGGCACCCTCATAAGTGCTTCCCGGCCACCCCCCAACGCTCAGGCTCCCTCCTGTGGCCTCAGCAATAGGACAGCTGGGCTGCGGCAGCAATGTGGATGCCCAAGGACTTCCGGTCAACCCACCCTGCCACCACCAGGCACCTTTAAGGCAGGGGTATTTGCCCATTTTTATGACCTCAAAGTCAAGTCTGAAGTCTGCGCCTTACCCCAGGTTTCCCAGTAGATGTGTGGCAGAGCTTAGATTTGACATTGAGTAATCCAAGCCCTGGGCTGGGGTACATGTTACTGTGTCACATTATGTCAAATAAAAAAAGAGCAAGTTTTCCCACTGGGCAAATTAGAATCGTTCCCAGCGCGAAGCCCACAGACCTCCCAAGAAAGACCAGTCAGCCCAAACGCAAGTGACTCTCACCTCCAGAGTTCCAGTGAGAACCCTGGAAACAGGCAGCAGAGGGAATTCATGCCCCACAGTGCTGGTCCATGGGGGGCCATTGGGCTGCATCTTCAGTGTGAATAGCACCCCACCCCAGGGCTGTGAGCAGCAGTGCTGACCCCGATCCAATAGGCCAGGGGGTGCAATCTCCTCCCCCAGGTCCACACTGCTCCCCTTGGAAGCAAGTTACAAAAGGAAGAGAGCACACCTCTCTCAGACTGGACTTAGGGATCATCCTGCTCGTGGGAGGTCTGTGTTCACAGCCTCCAGGTGCTGGTGGAAGAATTCTAAAGTCTCTCTTCTAAATGTGGAACCACACTTACAGTGTGGGGTGGTAAGAGAGGCGTAGGAGAAAGCACCTCGTGAACTGGACGGGCCTCTCAGATGTAGGGAGCTGCTGGTGGGTTGATGAAAGTTGAGCCAAAGAATATTGCCCCAGCAGGAGTTCACAGCAGCAAGCCCTGCCTTGGCCTCCCCGCCTCTTTCCATTAACTCGAAATCTGTGGCCAGCCCTGGAGATGTCAGACAAATCCACCACGCCCCTGCCAGTGAGCTCTGGTGAGAAAGGCAGCCAGGGCATGAGGAGCAGGAGCACTGGGGAGTTCTTGCAGAGCCCCAAACCCACCAAGAGAATCCAGAAGGCTTCCTGGAGGAGGTGGGCTCTTATTGCAGGGAACCTCGGATGAATGAGGGCTCCCTGAGCTAAGGGGACAGAACTGCAGCTCAGGACCTCCATGACACAGGCCACTACGGCACACGGGGACATGCCTGCGCTGGACCACAGGGCGTTTCTGTGGAGAGGAGGACAGAATAAGGTTCTCAACTCAAGAAACAGGCAGGGCCTTGAGCTCCATTTTGAGGAATAGGGGCTTTGTGCTGAAGGCAAGCTGTCCCCAAAGCTCCCCGGAACTCTAGCTCTCCAGGAGTCCTGGGAAAGAAGGCTTCCAGAGTGAAACGAGTCTGGGAAAACCTCCACCACCCCTCCAGCTCTCCTGGAGGGTCCTCGGGTATTGAAAATGGTGAGGGCCCCTGCTGAAAAAAGCTGCTGAACTGCCTGGCTCGCCCCCTCCCAAACCTGCAGGTAGCCTGCAGACCTTCCCGGGGCTGTCCCTCAGAACACTGGGGACTTCCAGGCCTGGGGAGAGTCAGGATGCTTCCATAAGCACAAGAACAACATGGCTGGGCGGGTGCACAGGAAAGATGGTCCAGCACACAGGAAGTGGCCTTCGTTAGCCCACCTCTAGGATTTCCCAGGCAGTCGCCAACTGCATGCCTGGTGACCTGAGCTGCTATGCAGTGTCCCTTCCTCCCCACCAGCTGCAGTCTTTTCTCAAGGCACAGCTTAGATGTCATCTCCTCCACGAAGCTCTCCTGACCCACCAGGAGGTCTGAGTTGTGACGTCTCAGTCCCCTGGGCTTGCTTCCTCTCTGAGCGCTCCTGCCCAGCTTTCTCGGCCAGCTTGTGCTCTTCCTGCTCTCGTGGGCTCCCATCTGCAGCCTGCAGCCTTCCTCACACTCAAGCGCTGTCCCTGGGCAATCTCTCCATCCCCATGGTTTCCTTAGCCCAACATGGCAAAGACTGCCAGATGTGCTTCTCCAGGGCCGAGCCACCTTTTGAATAGCAGATGCGGGTTCAGGTGCTGACCAAACATCACCTGGACCCTGGGTAGGCACAGGAGTCAGCATGTCCAAGCCAGACCTAGCTTCTGGGTCAAAACCCCTGCCTCAGAGGACAGCAGTCTCCATCACCTGCCCAGGTGAGAAACTCAAGGCCCAGTGGACTCAGCCACCTTCTGGCACCCCAGGTGCAGGAGCATCCAGGCCCTGCAGAAGCCACCTCCTGAGAGTGTTTCCCTCCCCTCCCCTCCCACTGCTCCAGGGCCCACCCATCCTCACCACCCGTCTGGGTCACTGCTAAAGCGCTGGAGCCGGAGGTATTGATGACGCACGTAGCCAAACCAGGCCCAGCTGCAGGCACAGCTGGCATGGAGGATGTGAACCCCGCATGCACAAGACGAGAGCGTACTGATGACCTGCGGACTGCAGCCAGGCACTGCGGGGGCTCGAGATATGGCTGAGCAGGGGTGGGGGTGATCCTGCTAGGCTGTCCTGTATGGTCACCCAGGCCAAAAATAGCCCTGTCTGGGAGACACTCCTGCATATGTACAAACATGCACAGAGAGAAATAATAACACACAGAAATATATCTGCAAAATATCAATACGTATATATAATAAAGAAATTTATTCACATAAATGTGTACTGTCTGAGGGAAGGTGCTTCACCATGTAAAGAAACATGTACACACCCACGCACACTGCTATGGTGCGGATCTAAAGGTCCCCAGAGGTCCATGCGTTGAAGGCTTGGTTGTCAGCCTCGGGCGCTGTTGGAGGCAGAGGAACCTTCAAGGAGTGGAGCCTTGTGGAAGGAAGTTAGGTCACCCATGCCCTTGAAGGGGCCCTTGGGATCCCAGCCACAAGCTGAGCAGCTTCGCTGCCCCTGCACTCCTGCCTTGACCCTGTGCCTCACAGCAGGTCTCCAGGCGACCCTAAGCGCTCTGCACAGTAGCCAAGCTGTCTTCCTCAAGCACAGGATAGTGACACTGTGCCTTGCTCCTGCCCCGTGCCGCCCTCTGCAGTGCCTTCACATGCCACAGGGCCTTCCCACTGTGCCTGCTGCCCCGGAGCCCACTCCCAGGACATCTGTGTTGGCCAATGGGAGATAGAGGTAGGGGACCAGAGGGCAGGAGGGAGGACAGGGCACCGCTCACCTCTCCACAGCATCTCAGAGGAGAGGGGGCTGCATTTCCTCAGCCTCCTCTTTTTCCCCTCTGTCTCTACTACAAATAACAATACTTCTTCTTCTTATTATTATTATTATTACTATTATTATTATTATAGGTGTCGATGGAGTTCTGGGCACTGAGGATGCCACAGGGAAAGGTTCTTCAGGGAAGACAGGCCACAGATGTGTGACTTAATATAAAACAATATTGATATTATTATTATTATTATTATTATTATTATTATTATTAGGCTTCCTGCTGTCACTCACGAAGGTTCTGCCTCGCCCTCCCTTTGGGTTCTACCAGCTCCTCTGTAACTGCTTAAAGTCTCTCTCTTGAACTTGCAGGCCTGGGTTCCATTTCCCGACTGGACTCCAAGAGACAAGCAGAGCTGGGGTTAGGGTCACCGTCAAACTGCCCTGAAGCTCATGTGACTCTCCCGCCCTCACCCAGCTACAGTCTCCACGACTGGAGAGCCGAAGTGCCAAGGGGCGACCTGGCGAGGACAGATTCAACGCTGTAACGGGAATAATGCAGCACTTGAGGAAAGGCGCCTGAGCATGGTCTCAAAGTGAGGTGGCTGCAGAGAAGGGGACTCCATCCCAGAGCGGGCCCCTCGGCTGTGAAGCCAGCAATTCAGCTGATGCCTGGACCCAGTGGGGAAGCAGGGGTAACCCTGCAACTTGCAGAAAGCGTCCCACCCGTCACCATCCTACCTGAATACAGGCTGTTTTCCACAAAATTGCAGCTACTCTGCCCAGCTGAGTGCCCATGGGTGAAGGAAGTAAGGAACAGAAGCCAAGAAGGAAGGAGAAGGGTGTTGAGGGCCACTCGGAGAAACTATAAATAGGAAACCAAGCCCTGATGAGCTCCACCCATGTTTGCTCCCAGCCCAGGCCCTCTGGTGTGACCCTGGGACCATAAAGTTCATGACTGAGTCCACCCGGCAGGTGCCCGTTCATCCACATTCTTCACCTCTTACCAAAGCCTCCATGCCCACAAAGACTTCGATCATTATTATTATTATTATTATTCGTAGTAGAATTATTCATCCAACCTCATATACAGAGTTCCTAGTGATTGAAAATTGAGTATTTGTCCTCTGTTCTTTTGTCCTGTCTTCCTTATCTCTACAAACAAATTGAGAAGTAGCTAAGACGCAGGTGGTTTACACACACAGGTATGTAGACTCTGATACATATTTTGTTGGAAGAGAGGGAGGAAATAAATGAACAGATGAAGCCTTTAGCTAATTTAGCTAAGTTGCTCAAGTCTTCACAACACAACACCTCTAGCCCACCCTGGTGAGTGGCATGTGGGCAGGACTAACGTACTCACCAGCACGTGGGAGATGTCGAATAAGTGTGTCAATCATTCCTTTACCCAACAATTCTCTACTGTGGGCCACTAGGTGTGATGGGGTTCTGGGCACTGAGGATGCCACAGGGGAAAGGTTCTGCAGGGCAGACAGGCCACAGACGCGTGATTTAATGTAAAGCAGTATCAAGGGCCATTAAGAACAGCTGTCAGAGGAGTTGGAGCGGTGGCTCCAATGTTTAATCTTTTCCCATGTTTAATCTTCAAACAACCCTACTCCATTTTATAGATGAGTAAACAGAGAATTGGGCAGATTGAAAGTTACAGAGATAAGTGGTTTGCCAAGATCAAATAGCCAGATACTGCCAAAATTAAGCCTGTGTTCCGTGTGTCATGCTTATGGCTCAAGAGTCATTGCCTCTGAATCACATCCCCGTCCAGGAAATGGGATTATCATTCACGTCTGCAGCCCAGGATCTGCACAGGATTCCTGGTGACATGAACTGGGATTTCTGTGATTTGGAAAACCTGGGAGTCAGCTTTCCATCACTAGGACACATGCCTGGATTTGTCAGCTATAGAGGGCAGGTCACTTTGAAGGTTTCGCTCCATGATGGATTGACCCGTTTTGGCCGGTGGTGAGGTGGCACATCGTGGCAGAGGCGATGGCAAAGCAAAGTCACTCACCTCGTGGCTGGGAATGGAGAGAGAGAGGAAGAGACCAGAACCCCACACAGCCCTTCAAGGACACACCCTGATGCCCTAAAGACCCCCGCCAGATCCCACCTTCTGGAGTTCCATGGCTTCTCAGGCGCAGCAAGCTTCGTCACGTGGCTTGGACATTGCAGGTCCACATGGCAGCGCCAGGTCAGCGAGACGGAAGAGTGCTCAGATGCGGGTGGGGGTGAGCGTAGAAGAGGAACGGTCTGACCCATCACGCACGTTGGCTTCACAGTCCTTTCTTTCAAGCCCAGCTCTGGCTGAACGTCCAGGGGAATGTGCCAGGGCCAGCCTGTGTGCCCAGCGCTGCATCTGCAGTGTCCACGCTGTCACGTCTCTGGAACCCATTATTACTCAGCTTGAGCTCTAGTTCATAAAAGGAAAAAAGGTCATCTGCAGGAATCCCTTCTCCTGAGCCCTCTGATCTGTGACTCCCCTGTCCCTAATCAAATACGCACATCCCTGCTCCCCAGTGGGGTGGCCATTTAAGAGATTTGGTTCCTGAGTAATAAGCCTGGCTAAGAGGCTCTTGTCTTGTGCTGATAACCCAGGCTGCTCAGCAAGGAAGGTGGCATCCTGTCATGAGAAGCTCAAGTGGGACAGAAGCACACCCAGCTGCCCAGTCAGTCTGCAGGACTCCTTTGCTTGAAGTGGCCACCTTCGAAGTGACCCCAACTTAGAGCAAGAATAACCACCACAATGCCACATTCAGCAGTTTGCACGACACTCCCAAATGCACCTTCTGGCCCCTCCCTGCCTGGCACCCCTTTGATCACTGCAGTGTTGGTAATTACAACTCAGATGACTTGGATTCACACCTAGCAGGGCTGGCTTCAGCTGCTGCCAGCATGGACAACACCCAGCCACGCAGTGGCTTCTGGTGGCTTCTCGTCTCGAATGCCCTCTGAAGCTCTCCACTTTTCCATCCCAGGCCCCTCTCTGAAGCTATGGCAGCTGGCTGCACCCCGTAGCCTAGTTCAGGAGAGTGAATGTCTGTGGAACAGCTCGCCAACAGGGGACTAGAATCGTTGAAGAGATGCCCGAGTCTCTTGATCTTCAGTTGCCGAGTGGATGTACAGAGTGTCTTCCTTCCTGGGAAGGTGAGCCCACCACGGTGGCCGCTCAGTCACATACCCTCAGCTGGCTCTTCTGCATGGCTATAGTGATCCTCAGTGACAACCAGAGCTGTAGGATGCCACTCCAAAACTGCATTTGCTTCCCAAGTCTGCAGTCAGTGGGAGGCTCCCCGGGTTGGGCTGGGCTGATTTTGGCTGCATTTGCTGCCTATGGCAGGTAGAGTGTGGGTCAACAAAGAGGTGGCTGCTCTGGGAGGTGGCTGTTCTGGGTGGCTGGTCTGGGAGTTGGCTGGTCTGGGAGGTGGCTGGTCTGGGAGGTGGCTGGTCTGATTGGCTGATCTGGGAGTTGGCTGGCCTGGGAGGTGGCTGGTCTGGGAGGTGGCTGGTCTGGGAGGTGACTGGTCTGGGTGGTGGCTGGTCTGGGAGGTGGCTGGTCTGAGTGACTGGTCTGAGTGGCTTATCTGGGAGGTGGCTGTTCTGATTGGCTGGTCTGGAAAGTGGCTGGTCTGGGAGGTGCCTGTTCTGATTGGCTGCTCTGGGAGGCTGGTGTGGGAGGTGGCTGGTGTGGGAAGTGGCTGGTGTGGGAGGGTCTTCCTTGTGCCGTGAGGTTGGCTGGCCATTGGCTGGAGTAAGAGGTGATTGAGCTGTGCATCTTATCCACATAGCAGAAGCAGAATTTCCAGAAGCAGCAAGTGTCTGAACCCCAGTGCTACTGCTAGGATCCTAAATATCCCTAGAGCCCATGGGTTGGAGGCCTGGTCATCAGGGAGAAGCCATTGGGCAGTGTGGAATCTCTAAGAGGTAGGTCCTCGAAGATGTGGTCACTGGGGGCATGCCCTCTAAGGAGGGATGGGGCCAGCCTCTTCCTCTCCACTGCTCAGCCATGAGGTAAGTGACTTTGTCCCCATGTACCTGTGCCATGATGGGATGCTTCACCACTGCCCAAAGCAACAGAGCCAGTTGATGGTGGACTGAAACCTTCAAAGCTGTGAGCCAGAGTGGACCTTCCTTCTTGTTAAGCTTGTTTACCCCAGGTGCATTACAGTGGCGGAAAGCACGTACCATGCAAGCCTCTGCGGTCTTGCTGGCTCATGTGGCAGCATGTGCCCCACAGCCCTCCACTGCAAGAGCTGGGGCTAATTCTTCACTGCCGGTTAACCGGGCACTGCTGACAATGGGCTAAAGCCTCAGATCTGTCTGTCTCACCATTCTGAAGGCTGCAATTCCAAGATAAGACTTGACTGGGTCCCTTCTGAGGGGACAGAGAGAAGAGTCCTTTCCATGGCATCTGCTCCCTGTTCCTTCAAGTTGTTTTCCCTCTGTGTCCAAATTTCCCCTTTTTATAAGGCCGCTTAGCAAGGAGACAGTGGGGGTTGGGATTTAAACATGTGGATTTGGGTGTAAAATTCAACTGTCACCTGGCCCAGCTCTGACTCTGAAATCCAGTCCAAAACTGAGTTCATGCTTCACACAGTCTGCTCTAAGCCAGTGACAGCTTGGCAGAGATATAGAGGCATCCCAGTCCTAGAACATCTGGAACTTCTCTAACAGCTGGTTCAAGAACTTCCCAGCAGCCCAGCCCACCTCCTGGCTGTGGAGCCAGTGCCATGTATTGATGGGTTAGTTTTATGGTAGCTCTCCATTCCGAGTGCAATAACACAATCTACCAAATCCCTCTGTAGGTACTAAGTCACTTAGGGACTGGGTGCAATAACGCCATCTACCAAATCCCTCTGCAGGTGTGAAGTCACTCAGGGATTCACCAGAACTGCCACAGTGTCAGGGGTGACGGTCCCTAGGAAGGGAGCACAGACAGCTGAATTTCCAGAGCCGTTGACGTGATGCGGAATGTGCCCGTGCCATGTGAATGAACAAGGGCTTCCACGGCTTGAATGTATGCACCCTCCAAAGCTCAGGTGTGGAAATTTAATTGCCAATATGCTAGTATGACATGCTGGCTTAGTTATTCTACAGGTGGCACTGCAGAGGACAATTAAAGCATAAGAGTACCGCCCTCGTGAATGAGATGAGTGAGGGAGCCATTCACCCCTTCCACCACGTGACGGTGCCTTCTTAAAACAGAGAGAAAGCCCTCGCCCCTAGCAGACCCTGAGTATGAAGGTGCCTTGACCTTGGGCTTCTCAACCTCCATTGTTTGCAAATTACCCAGCCTAGGGAATTTTGTTATCATAGCACAAACAGAACGACATGGGGTTCATGGAGATGGTGGACCGAGTCTGGCCTTTTGCCCCAACTTCACTCAGGCATTCTGTTTGTGGAGAGGAAAACCCAAAGGAGTCACACTGAACAACTAGGAGCATGCAGCTCTCCTGAGCCACAGGGGCCTGGGTGATGGTGGTGTAGGGTGATGGGGACAGTGGGGTTTCGGCACCAACTCTCGCATCAGGGCATCCATTGTAGCAACCACTCACCTACCTCCTCCCTAACCATGATGGAATAGATGTCAGCCTCCCCACCGTCCATGAAGGATGGAGACTCAGAGACACCAAGCAACTAGCTCAAAATCATACCTATTAGATGCGATCAGCCTGAACTATAACTGGAGACTCAGGTTTCCAAATCCCTGCCCTTTTAAAAGCACCACCTGACTTTGTTGAATAACTTTTTGAACCCTCAAATTTTCCATCTGTAATATGGCACTGGTGAACTAAAAACCTCCAAGTCTTCTTTCACCTCTGGGGATCTTTGTCTTTAAGGATCAGAATTAACTCCTTTGCCTTTAGCGTTCCAATTCAGCACCCAACCATATCAGCTCCTTCCAGCTCATCACTCAGCCAGAGGCCTTACATAACGTGGATAGATTGGCAATGGGGAGAGAGAAGAGGCGCTTTCACATGATGATTCTCATTCTATCTGGTTATAAATAACCCACGGAGACAATTAGCTGTGTTTGGCAGGACCTGATTGTAGGGGACATCAGGATGTCATGGTCTCAACAAATGCTCCAGACAGATCCAGAGGAGCCTTTCTTGGATCAGCTGGCCCAGGTGCTTAGCATGATTATAGAGGTCAGTTGAAACGCAAAAACACGGGAGCCTCCAGTGACTTCGCAGATGATAACAGACAACAGCCCTCCCATGACGGTGTCTGTAGCAGTGCCCCAAGTCCTGCCTGCATCCTCTAGAGGCAGCAGATCTAGCATGGCTGAAATCCCTCCAGAGGACCAGAGAGGGGGCAGGGACAGAAACCAATCTCATCTGCTCTCCTCCTGCAGTCTCAGTAGCCTCGACCCATCAACACACTTTTATCTAGTGCCTGCCTGGCACCCAGCACTGAGCTAGAATTCTAGGGACCATGGACATTACCAGGGAATACAAACTGAGTGGTGGTGGCCCACAAGATGCAGACAAAGAGTGCAAAACCTTGGAGAATCTGCCTTCAGAGGAGTCCAGAGCTGTGGAAAGCAGGGCAGGAAGATTCGTCCCGCGAAGCAGAGAAGTTGTTCAGGAGGGAGAACTGGACCTGGGCTTGAACAAGCGTCACAGGACAACACAGAAAACAGCTTCTGGAGAAATCGCAGGACTGGCAGTTGGTAGCTTGAATCTGTGCACCTCCCCATGGGTGAAGTCATTAGTCCAGCTGTCAAGGTCTGGACTCACAGACAAGTCGGCTGGAGTTAACAGACATGTAGACCAGGGACCGGAGATCAGAGAGAGGCTCCTGCCAGGATATGTGGGTTTCTGTCAGTTCCCATTTCTGTCAGCTCTACCATCTCTGCCTACATACAGTGTCCAGGGCCATCATTCCAAGAGCAGCCCCAGGGGATCACCATACCAGGTTTAGTTCCAGGCCTGGCCATTCCCTTGTTATGGGACCAAAGGGAAGTGACTTTACTCTCTGGGCCTCAGTTTACTTGTGTGTAAAATGGGAACAGAGATACATGAGTTATGGGGAGATATCAAAAAATAAAACAGTTCTTGCAGATCCTCATGAGGAGTTCCTCTGTCCTGGGGGCTACCTCTGCTCTTGGAGTGACCACACTGCTGTGGGCGTGTCCTTGAGGGACGAGACTGCTTCATCTCTGAATTCCTGGGAGCTACTAGACACTCAAGAGATGTTTGTCCTATATTATTGTACACCCACTGGGGTGGTGTACCTCCCCACCGACGTTGGGCTTGGTCATGTGATTTGCCTTGACCATAATAGCAAGGGAGAAAACAGAATGAGTGCCACACCCAAGCATGGACAATGAATGTTCTTGCGTGGTTTGACATGATCTCTTGGGGTCCTGTCCTCTACCATGAGAGGACAATGCCTCAGATGGTGCTTCTGCTTTCCTGCATCCTCCAAAGAGACCCTCACCCAAACCTCAGCTGAGGGTCAGGCTCGTCTGAACCAAGCCAAGCCCAGCAGAGTCCAGTAGAGGACCTTGAATTTGAAAAGTGAATGTTGTTAGCACCGAGAGTCTGGGATTTTTCGTTATGCATTATCACACACACACACACACACACACACACACACACAAACTGCATTGATTCAGGACACAAAATATTCATCCGAAAAGTGGATAGATTAAAATGAGGTGATCAGCTGGGGCAGCATCCATCAGTGTGGTTTATGGTGACTCCTTTCTCAGTTCTCATATAGGGATAAGGATAACAAAACGAGTTTGCCTTCAGCACTTTCCAGTTCATAACCCAACCATATCACATTCATTAAATCTAATCACAGCAGCCAGAAGCCTTAAATAAAATGGATAGATTGACATTTGGGAGGTAGGTGAAGAAACGATGCTCTTTACATAATGATTCCCACATGATTTGGTTGTAAATAACCCATGAAGACAATGAGCTTTGTCTGGCAGGACCTAAGGGTAGGGATGCTGGGAGATTCATGAGCAAATCTCCTTTGATGTTCCAGAGTTAGTCTGTTGGTCCTGAAGTGGCCGTGTATGGGGCCAACTCAGTTCTCCCACTTAGTCCATCACGTTCAATACCATCTTCATTATTTACACTGTGGCTGGAGCTAAGAGACACAGTAGGATCAAAGTGACAGGCATAAAACAGTCAGGTCAAAATGGCCTGGTGAAAAAGTGTGGGTCCTTATGGAGGCTAAAGGTTCTGCAGACAGAAATATTCCTGTCACAAGAGGTGAGAGCAAGTGTGAAGTTCAAAGAGGGTGAATTCCCATCAGGATGTTTGTCTGAGCCAAAGAGTCCAGGGTTCCCGGAAAAGGGAAGATAACCAAGACATCCTCCCAGTGTGAAATAGCTAATAAGCAGCTAAGCCGAAATTTAACCCCCGATCTTCTTCCCTTACTTCTAGCCACAACACTACCCCTGCAGCCTGGACTAAAAGAACTCTCAGCTATGACAAAGTAGTTTGTGAGGCCACAACAAGGAGACTGAGCTGTGTTTGGCTCAGTCTGTTAAGACCCGGTGTTCCACTGACCACTGGTGACAGGTATCACCAAGGAGCAGGAGGGCCCCACGGAGCCACAGTACTTTCCTTTCTCCAGACCCTTTGGCATGCATAAGGACCCACACTTTTCACCAGACCATTTTGATCCTGAATATTTTATTCCCACCACTTTGACCCTGTTATTTCTCCTGGCTCCAGACACAGTGTAAACAATGAAACAATATTGAACAGGATGGCACTAAGAGAACCAAGGTGGCCTTGCACATGGCCACTCCAGCACCCACAGTCCAACCCTGGAATATTTGAGGAGCTTCACTAACAAGCTTCTCATGAATCAACTAAAAAAGATAAATCCAACTAATTAGGTTTTAATCTGAATCATTACAAATCGTATTGATATAAATCATCAATAAGAAAGAAAACTGGCCATCGCAAAATTAAATGGAAAATTGCTCAAAAGAACTCACTTCCCCCCAAACACAAAACACAGTAGCAAAGATGTAGATGAAGTTTGATATTGGAGGGGGGGTGATCAATACACCAAATCTTCATTGGAAGATTTGGAAAGAAAAATATGATTCAGTAAGAATAAATTTAGCAAGATAGGAACACAAAATGGAAAGTAACATGGAGAACAGCTCAGACGCACCGCCTACCTTCCCTAAGCAGGTCTACCTCTTATGCATGGGATAAACTCCCTGGCCCCTTGTCAGAAGATTCCTAAACCTTGAGAACAGGTGAGAAAGATGTTGTCTGAGACTGAGCTTCCATCTCTGAAGATGAAACTCTCACCAGAGGTATCACTTATTCCAGAAGCATCTGGTCAACCTCATTCAGGTTATTCCCGTTCACTTCTTGCATCAAAATGGACCAGGCATGGGGCTGGAGCGGTGGCTCAGTGGTTTCGGCGCTTGCCTAGCAAGCACGAGGACCCGGGTTCAAACCCCAGTACCATGTACACAACTAAGTGTTGGAGCAACTAAGGCCATGTGAAAAACTAAAAATAAAAGTTGTTTCTCTCTTTCTCCGTCTCTCTCACTGTCCTTCTCTCTTTAAAAAAAAAAAAATGGACCTGGCAGGGGCTGGAGCAATGGCTTAGTGGTTATGGCGCTTGCCTTGCATGCGCAAGTATGCGAGTTCAAACCCCAGCACCCATATACACAACAAAGTCTTGGAGTAATGAAGGCCACATGAAAAACTAAATAAAGTTGATTCTCTCTTTCTCTCTCTCTCTTGCTGTCCCTCTCTCTTAAAAAAAAATGGATCGGGCACCCCACATTCATTAAAACCTCAGAACAAGCTTTTTGGAGAGAGTCATAGCTGTGAGGGGTGGGCATGGTCTGAGGAAATGCTTCGGAATGACGAAGTTAAGGTCAAAAGGATGCTCATGCGGACTCCGGAAGAAACAGGGATTGACATTGTGTGATCGGATATTTGAAGACCCTTTTTTGCCCCACCAGGACTCAGGTCTAAGGCAGCGTGAGCCACATGACTACAAGAGACAGGGCATTTGGTGGGAAGGGTGGGCTCTGGAGTCTTCTGCCTGGGTCTGAATCTCAGCTCTCCTGCATATACTGCGTGACCTTGGCCATAGTCATGGAAACTGTATCGCTAATTGTGTCACCTATAGAATGGTAACATTACTTGACAATATTACCTACTTCCTAGATTTATTGGGAACATTAAAGGACTCAATGTTCATAAAATGTTTAGGCAGAGCTTTTGCATGTAGCAAGCCTGATATGCACCCCATTATCATGACCCTATGCTCAGTGCTGAGGTCCTCTGGGGACAGAGAGCCTAAGAGTTCCCTCCACTCGTGCAGGGAAACAAGACATGGGCTGGCGGATAGCGCCCAGACAGGCCAAGGCCTCCCTTGCCTCGTCCTTCCCTGGTGTCTGTGTGATGGGAGTTAAGGCTGTGGGCCCCCCTCAGTGCTCTGCAAACACATTTTCCTAGGGCCCTTCACCCCAGCTGTCACAAAAGTGCTTCCTGCTCTCAGGGAGAACTCAGATGAAGTCCCCAGGGAGCTCTCAGAAGACTGAGTGACTCACAGCAGGGAAGCCCCCCTCTCCCCAACCTCACTCCACCACCACCCCCCCATCACCCCTCTCAGGACTAGAGAGTGAGCTTCCCAAGTGGGGAAGCCCTGGGATGGCTTCCAAGAAGCGTCCTCCTGGAGGTTTTAGCTTTCACTTTTGTGTGGTTGAGGAGCAAATTCCCTCACCATTCCATGCTGCATGGAAATCGCCAGCCGTCCCAGCATCCTTGCAAGGACTGAGTGGGTAATGCTCAGTGCCGGCTCAATTTCCGCTGGCGATTGTCTCCGGTGGTAGTGTTCTCCAGCTCTGACCACTGGTCCCCACCTCACGACCACACCTGGTGGCCCAGGTGCACCTTAAACAAGAGTCTAAAGCTGAATCCAAAGGGTCAGACTCCTTGTCCCTCGACCTTCAGGCTGCTGAGGGCTTGACACACTATGCTATTTGGTCCCTGGAGGCAGAGCTGATGATGCTAATCCATCTTGAATTCTAGGCCCCTATCACAAAAGCACAGAGGGGCCGATCAGCACACTTTGGGAGTGTGTGGATTTGGTTCAGGTTTGCAAAACTTACCATGTAGGACAGTGTCCTGCTAGAGAGTCTTGGGCTTGAACCTCCTCTTTGTCACTTCTTAGCCGTGTGACCTTGCATGGAGCTTGACCTCTCTGACCCTCAGCACCCTTAGCTCGCCAATGCCCGTGAACAGGACTATTCAGGGGGCTTTTCTAAAGGCTCAAGGAGATCCCTCTCTGCAAGTCCCACGGTGGCATGTGGGTGGAGTAAACTCCAGGGAGTGCGCGTTCTGCATTAACAATGACCTTGTGCTATAAGCATGATAGTTTTCAGTGTTAGAGACGAGTGACCCAAACTCAGAAATATTGAATCATTTACTTAGAATCGTAGGAATGGGTCTCAAACACGAGCCCTCTGCTCCCCCGTCTGATGTTCATTCTTTGTTCCCTGAAATGTCCAAATTATTTTACAGAATGGAGAGTGGGGAACAGAGAGATGCGTCAATTCCTGATTTCACTTTAGCAGCCTCTCACCCTGCAGGAGGAGCTCACTGTAATAAAGGCCTGGTGACTCCAGTTTATTTTTGATCCATTTTTAAAATCTTCTCCCCCTAGCTCTTCTTTGAAACTGGCTTCCTGCCTCTTTGCAGGGAAAGGCCTGCTCTCTCTCCTGAAGAACAAAACCTAAACAAAGCACAGGTCTTTGAAATGCCGCTTTGCCCCTGAGAGCTCACATTTGTAATTATCACTCTCGGTGCCTCCTTCAACAGAGAATTAATCAGAGTCCTCAAGTCTGCATATCTGTGTTTAATCCGCAAATAACAGACCAACTTCCGTACTAACGGGGGAGACCATGGGGAAAGTACACAGGCCGTCAGCTTCTGCATGGAAGGAGCAAGTCAGCAGGAATTTCACGACCTCCTTTGGAAATGCTTTCCCCAGGATAGGGGAGCTCCCCCACCAAGTCCACACAGAGCCGCAGAAAAAGCAGGGACCTGGGAGTCCAGAGACCCACAATTGAGGACACATCGCCCTCCGGGGTACTTAGGCAAGTATTTCAGCCTCTCGTCTTGTTCTGTGCTCCTGTAATGAGGCGAATGGACGGTGAATTCTGGAGTCTCTGTGGAGGCAATTTCTTACATGCAACTCCTAGAATCCAATTCCTCCCAATCTGCAGGCCTGCGACGCTCCCGAGACACATGTGGCTTCTTTTTCCCAGCACGCCACAATGAGGCAGGTACAGGATAGCTGCTATATTCGTCCCATGTTTTTAACAAGCATTTTGATTTTATATTTCACCAATTAATTCAACCAACAATGAGTCATTAGTATTTGCCATATAGTCCTTGTTTGTGTGAGATTTTTTGTTTTGGTTTGGTTTTATTTTGCATTCCCATTTACCAATGAAAAATCTAAGAATTGGAAGCAAATTCTTATGGCTTGGACCATATCATTATTTCCCCATGAGTAAAAGAACCCCTGGGGTTCTCCAACCTTAAGAAGTTCTAGCCACATCAGCAGTGAGCTTTGAGTGGGTTTGACTATTTCGATCATGAAGCTAAAGAAAAAGCTATTCAAATTCTCTTATGTGGCGGAAAGTCTCAGAATAATTTAGGGCAGTAAGAGATCTAGAGTGTTGTTAGACACAGTCACTTCTAATAAGAATCCATCTCATATTAAAGTAATAGCAGAGGTCGGAGCAGCAAGATATGATCAAAGCAGATAAATCAGAAATGTGACTAATGATACTGAAGGCCAACGGTGTTTCTCAATTGAGGCTGCACATTCAAGCACATTTGAATTTTTAAAACATCAAAGCTTAGACGCCCATCCTTCAGAAATTCAACTGATTTGGAGGGAGTCCAAGATATAAATATCCTGACCCTCAGATAGCTCCAAGGGCATAAGGGTTGGGAATCACTGGCACACCTAGGAGGGCAAAGGCATGGAACGCGCCACATCACCTGTGTCCCACCTCCAAATTCACCTGGAATGTAGCACCAAGGTCTTCTCACCCTGGGACTCCTGCACCCACGAGCTGGACACATCTGCCAGCTTCAACAGGCCACTCTGGGCTTGGTTTTCCTGCTCCAGAAATTGCCCAGAGTGTGCAAATGTAGTACACCCCTGGGCCAAGAAGACCTCCCCTGATAGGGACCACTGAGGACTAATGACCCATGGTCAAAGGGCCATCAGAAGAGCAGAGAAGTGCCAAGACAGAGAGAGAACTTACACCCTGTTCTGAAGATCAGTGGTTGCAGAACCCCAGGATGTTTAGCCTGGAAAGGAGCCAGGGGGCCTTATGTGTGAAAGAGTACATCCGGGCCTCTCCAAGGGGTTCCATTAGACCCAAAGGGGGCCGTTCCAGGGAAAGACTCTTCCACTCCCACTGTTGTCACTTAGAAGAAGCATGACCTTGGACAAAGCACTGAGCCCCCAGGCCTTCTTCCCTCAAAATCTTCCCAACGAGGAGGACGTTGGAGGGTTTGTATCAAAAGACACATATCAAACAGCACACGGAGTCCATGGTCAGCAGTGCTGGATCAATCACCTTTATTCTGTCACTGTTGGAGTGCTCTCCCCTCACTTCACTGGGAGTTTTGGAAGAGCATAGAAAACAATGTTCTGAGTGTCTCCCCTGAGGACGGCCTTGTGTTAATGTCCTACAAATGGGACCCCATGCGTCACCAGGCACCACACCAGCAATGTCCAAATTGCGTCTTATTACCAGTATTACAGCAGAAGCCCATGGGCTCTGGCCCTGCTTGTGAGTGGGCATGCTCACGGTCCTTCCAGGCCCTTCCTCAAAACCAGCGTGGAGACCTAGCGGAGCCCACAGACTCAAGAATGCTTCCTCTTCACCGTTCCTACATATCAGTAATTTCCTCACTATCAGCCTTGCCATCTTCTCCTGTCTCTTCCTGTGCCTGGGGTGGTTTCCTGTCCAGCCATGCTATCCCTCTCCTGCACTGTGGCCCCTGAGCTCTTGTCCCCAGCAACTCTGTCAAATGAAGCACAGAGCCACTACATGGACTGGGCTCAGGTTCTCAGGGCCCAAGCACAGAGCTGTCAGTTTCAGAGCTACTGTGAAGGCAATGTTTGAATCCTCACAGGGCATGCTCTTTCTTATACGGGCCACACGCAGCATACCACAAAACCATGACACTTAATTACAAGGAAAGTAACTTAGTCATTTTAACATGGATGGGGAAGAACCCCAGGCAGATAACTTAATCTCTTTGATTTCCAGGTCTCAGGGTCTAGGAAGTCAGGGAGTCAGAATTTGAACCAGGGTGCTGGTAGTGGAACATGTCTACAGGGTATCAAATGACCCTGTGGAAGTCTCTATACGCCACTAGCTAGACGTAGACATACCCACAGGTGCTTGTGGGTTTGTATGGATGCACATAGGAATCTCTCTCTGTGTACACATGCATCAGTTTCTCAGCTGCCTTCTTTTTTTAAGCGAGAGAGTTAATTTTTCTATCTGGTTTTTGGTTTTCTTTTATTTATTTGTGTATGTGGTGCCAAAGATCAAACCTAGGACCTTGTGCATGCCAAGCAAGCACTCTACCACTGAGCGACCTCTCCAGCCCCATCTCAGCTGCCTTTCGAGATGGTCTAGTGATGTACTGAAGCAATGAACACCTCAGTGCTCAATCTTGATTTCTAAATATCACTCTCTGCTAAAAAGAAATAGGGCTGCTCAGAGAAATGGCTGGCCACGGGACCTGTGCAGAGAATACCCAAAGTACTATCTCAAAAGTAGAAATGTCAATGTCACGAAATGCAAAGACACAGCAGCTGTTTCAGATTGAGGGGTGAAAGAAGCATGGCAACTTCAATTCAACACACGATCTCGGCTCGTTCTGTTAGAAAGGGCTCTATCAGCATTGCGGAGAGGGCTGCAGATCAGGTAGCAAATGCCTCGGGTCTGGACAATGTGCACCAAAGCAGCCCAGGGTAGTGGTCCTCACACCCTAGGTGATGCGGAAGAGAGGAGAACAAAGCAAGTAAGAAAGTAAACTCTCCAGGCTGGAGCAGGGGCTCAATGGTTACAGGGCTTACTTGGCATGCACGAGGTCATGGGTTCGAACCCTAGCACCACATACACATCAAAGTGTTGGAGCAACAAAAGCCACATGAAAAACTACAATTGATTCTTTCTTCCTCTCTCACTGTCTCTCTCCCTCTTTAAAAGAAGAAGAAGAAGAGGAGGAGGAGGAGGAGAAGGAGGAGGAGGAGTAGAAGGAGGAGGAGGAGTAGAAGGAGGAGGAGGAGTAGAAGGAGGAGGAGGAAGAGGGGAAGGAGGAAGGGGAGGAGGAGGAAGGGGAGGGGGAAGAAGGGGAGGAGGAGAAAAGTGTGAGTGTGGCCCGTGGAGGCTTTGTTACCAAAGCAGATCCAGTGTCTACCTGCCTCTTGTCCTCTCCAGCACACACTTGGAGCCCTGGGCCACTGTGAAAGAAGTCGAGTCACCATGAAGCCACCACTCTAGGAGACCACTGGCAGACCTCCTTAAGGTAGAAATGCCTGGGAAGCCCTTGCCACTCCTCAGGGATAATGGGGTTTTTCCAGTGACCACATCCTGTCTCATCAACTGGCCTCTGAATGCCTTCAAAGTGGGGGACAGTCCGTTCCTCTCATCACACACAGCTGGGACTAAGGTCAGGCAAATAAGATGGAAAGGTGGTGCTAAAGGTGCACGAGTGAAGGGCACCCTCAGATTCATCCTGGTGTCTCTGGATGGGTGCCCTTAGGGGACTCCCTGGGGCCCTTTGCTTCGCAGCCAACTCATCTCGGTGGTGGCAGGCTACAGGACCTCACCTGTTGTTTCAGTGTCTGGGGAATCCTACGGAGGTGCTTTGCTGGTTTTAAAACAGGTTCAGATTTGCTGTGGCTCCTTCTTGTGGAACTTTCAGCCCTGCAGATCTCCTTGGTCCCAGACCATTGCCAGCCTAGACGTGAAGACAGCACTGACTGATGGACCTCACTAGGCAAATCACTGAGTTACCCACCCTGTTACAGTCCTGAGGACTGGGGTGTGTGTGGGGAGGTGCACACACACACACACACACACACACACAGTTAACTTGGAACACATACTGTACCAAGCCAAGACAGTGGTGGGCAAGATAGAAGAAGACTCCGTCCTTATGGCCAAGGAGTTCTACCTGGGCAAGGGGCCTCAAAGTCCTCATGAATGTATCACAAGACTCAGTGTCCTCTAAAATAAGAGGGTATAATGACCCAAATGGAACCTGTGCCTTGCACATGCCCTCCAGTGTGGATGTGCCCATTGCTCAGAAAAGGAAGTGAAGGCTCAGAGAGGTGCCCAAATTCAACCAATAAATGCCAGAGCTCAGATTCCAGCTTGGACTGGGAGCTGCAGAGCCAGGCAGGATGGGTGTGTGGGCAGGAGTCCATCAGCCTGGGCCCCTCAGCTGCACCCTCTGTGCATTTGGGGCTAGATAATGTCTGTTGTAGGGGCTGCCTGTGTACTAAGGGTGAGGACACTTGGCAGCGTCCCTGGTCTCTCCCCACAAGATGGCAGGAGGGCCCTCACCCAACTGTGACAACCCAAAATGTCCCCAGATCTAACCAAATGCCACCACAGAAGAGGGGACAACCTCTCGATCGCCCCTAATCAAGAACCATTGGCCTAGATGTAAACCCTGGTTCCACCACTTTTCCATGACCTTAGACAAGCACTGTAACCTCTCTGTGCCTCAGTGTCCCCGTGTGTAAAATGGGAAGATGAAATAAACATCCAAGAAAGCAGGCGGCCCCTTGTGGGAGGGCTCCCTCCACGGTGTCCCACTGCCCTGTGCCGCCTTCCCTTCAAGTCGGGAGCAGGAGCAGCGTGAAGGTCTGCTAGCCTGCAGGTAAGACAAGCAAGCAAAGAGCCGGCTGCTCTGACCTGGGTGTTAGCGCCTGCACTGGTGGGGGCGATGGCCTGGCAGTGGAAGGGCGGTTCAGATGGAAGAGCCCACGGCCCGGCGGGTCTACCTCAGCTTCTCATGATTGAGCCTCCTCCTCCATAAAGCGGGGTAGCAACAGTGCCTACTGCACAGGGGTGTGAGGGTTGAATGAGTCAATGTGGGACCCTGCGCGGAGAGGGTGTGCACAGCGCCACTGCTGTTGCGTTTATGGTCATCTGCGTTAACCCCAGCACACAACCTCTTCCACAGCCCTCAACCACACTGGCCGCCTTCTCTTCTCCAGGCCTTGGCCTGCCCTTCCCCTCCAGGACCCCTCCTCCTGACCCTGACTTTGCCCATCTTGTTCATCACACCCCTGAGAGGCCTCCCCACACCCATTAACACACAGCAGCTGCGTGGCTGCCTGCTTCTTGTCACTGTGCATTGTGGCAATAACCAGCGATGACCACCACCTGCCCTGGTCAGGAGGGTGCGGTGCAGCACAGGACAGGGTCCAACAGCACATGTTGATCAGCCCTGTCTCCACCAGAACACAAGCTCTAAGACAGCGTGCAGGGCAGTGGCAATCACGCAGGAGATGCAGTAATCTCAGGGCTGGAGGAGAGAGATTTCCTGGAGGGAATTCCAAACCCTCACGCAATGCGTTTTTCACAGCACGGAACTTTCTTAAACAGCATTTGTCCCAAAAGATTTCGTTTATGACAACATGTTCTTTAGAACAGACTGGCAGCATTTTAGACCATTCCAGATTGAGTTTCTTAAACTGTGCTCCCTGTAACTGTGGACTCCAGAGAAAGAGTGATAGGAATTCTACTAAACAAGGATTCACAGAATCAGAAACATTGGAAAACCCAGCAGGATTCTCCCCCATTTGGGAGAAAAGCTCTAAAGGCTGCCTGAAGGGAAAACAGGTACTAGACGTGGTTTTGCTGAATTTATTTTACTATAGACCTCTCCCAATAACAGGAGCATCACAAAGCACAGCCTGGTAAATGCTGACCTAGTAGGAGCCCCTCATGCACACAGAATGTGAGGCCCAGGGAGGTCAATATGCTCCCTCAAGGTCACACAGCCACCTCCTGAACCCTAAAACAGTGTGCTAGCCACTGTCCCTGATGTTGCCATAAGGTCTGCTTAGTTTTTGGTTTATAAAAAGTTAAAAACCAAACACAAACTTCAGATTCCAGTATGTTTTATGAAATCACATATGAAAATGAATGAGCCAAATAGGGTTTGCTTTCAATCTCACCGTTCCAGAAATAGTTATTCATTCAACAAATATTTATTAGGCATTGTGTGCCAAGAACTGCACATTCCTCAGCAAACAAGACATGGTTACACAGAAGATTGACATATAATTATCCTTCAGGACCAGGGCTGATTGAACTGCCCTTGATAAGGCTGCTTCAAAGCAGGGACCTGGAAGAAACTACACATTCACATTCCGTTTGCTTCCATTAACAGTCTTCACATTTAGGTCTCATGACAATAAAAAGTCCTCCACTGTGACAGAGCTGGAACGAAACCTTCACTATGCACATTGCAGAGATAAAACACAAAAAGATCACCACTGGTTGAGCTCTTCTGCTGAGCACCTGGACCTACAGTTTTCCCAATTTCAAGCTCATGCCAACATCATCTCTGGCTTCCCCATTTCAGTTAAAATGCATCCTCCTGTTTACTACTGTCTGCAGATAAAACTGCCTATTTAAAAATTGAATTTCTTTATTGAAATGAATTGACTCACATTTCAAAGCCCTTCATTACCAAAAGCCATGTCATTCAAAACACATCCTGGATTAGAGATGGAGAAAGATAGGGCTGTTATTCTCGATGACCTTTTCTGTGCACTGACAGCCACCATCTAGGGATCAGGAAATTCTTCTTATGATATTTTAAATAGAAAATTCCAAGTGAGGAAAACAATCAGAGCCCCAGAATGAAGTCTACACAGCTAATGCCATAGCTATGATACCAGCTTTCAATACACATTTGAGACGTGTTCAGCTACTGAAAACAAGTCCAAGAAGTCAAAAGCTATTCGAGGTCCTTCTTCCTGTGCATTAAGGTCAAAATAAACATGCAGTTCTAGACCCAGCAAACATTTTCAGTACCTTTTAAGGGTGCACTCAAATCCCCAATTCTGGGAGAAACAGGAGGGTTATACCGATGGCTTCTCCAGGGACAGTCCGAGAATCACCGCCAGAGCACACAGGATTTGCGTTTATGAGACACCAGAAGCACTCGGGAAGAACTCCCCTGCCACAGTAGACACCAGCACAGAGGGCAGAGACTGCGGGAGCACAGAGGGCAAAGACTGGGG
Source organism: Aplodontia rufa (assembly GCA_004027875.1). Classification (NCBI taxonomy): domain Eukaryota; kingdom Metazoa; phylum Chordata; class Mammalia; order Rodentia; family Aplodontiidae; genus Aplodontia; species Aplodontia rufa. Next base: position 51,816 of record PVKS010009743.1, read on the forward strand.
GAGTACAGGGCCACAGCAGACACAAGGCAGCCATGCCCCACCCCAATATCGCCACTCACACCCCAGGCATAGTGTTCAAAACTCAACCTGTAAATATGTCCCTGACCAAGCCCTTTGTTCAAATGGGAAAGGAGAGGGTATTTTTAGTGGACCGAGCTCCTCTTTCTCTTCTCTGGTGGGACCACACTGGTCCACTTGCGTCCACCTGGGCTAGGCTTGGTCTGTCTGACCCGAGTTTATTCCCACCTGTTCTGCCAATGCTTTCAACTAAGACTCGGGAGGGTGGGGACACAGAGACAAACAGGAGTGCAGCAGCACTGAGAACAGGTGCATGTGTGCGTGCTCATCAACTGGTAGGCTGCGTACTTCCAAGAAGGGCTTCTTAGGCAGTTTCATGCAACCCATTCGTGGTGAAAGCTGTTATTTTGCCTAATGAAATCTCCCCCTGGCAGTCCAGCTCCCAGACAGATTGGGCAGCAGGATCACCATCTGGGGACGTCTGAGAGATTCCGGACGTGAGATCAAAAGTGCCCTCCTCCTCGTCCTTGTCCACCTGTCTGTCTCCCGCGTTCACCGCATTTGGAATCATATGGATATAAGGCCCTGCCATTTCCTGGTGCAAGACAGCGTCTTGGTTGTAGGAGAGGAGCTCATTGCTGATGTTCACCGTCTCCACCCGGGTGCGCGAGCAGAGGTGGCTGCACCCCAGCAGCTGGGCGAACACCTTCCGGAAGTCAGCGTTGAAAGCATAGATAATAGGGTTGAGGGAGGAGTTGGCCCAGCCGAACCAGACGAAGATGTCGAAGGTGGTCTCACTGACGCAGGGGAAGCCAGAGCCCTGGTCCCCACTGCAGAAGGGAACCATGCAGTTGAGGATGAAGAAGGGCAGCCAGCAGCACACAAAGACCCCCATGATCACCGACAGGGTCTTGAAGACCTTGGTCTCCTTCTTGATGGAAGCCCTCAGGTTGGTGCTGGGCTCGCCTGGGGCTCTGCTCCGGCAGCTCTGCGCGTGCTCCGCGGCCCTCTCCAGAGAGGAGATCCGCTGGATCTGCACCTGCGCAATGCGGTAGATGCCTGTGTAGGTCACAATCATGATGGCCACAGGGATGTAGAAGCTGATGAGCGAGGAGGAGATGGCATAGGTTCGGTTCAGGCTGGAGTCACAGTTCTCTGCCCTAGCATGGGGCTCCGGGACCTCCTCTGAGGGCGTCCCGTTGGCCATGTTGGGTGGAAGGTCCTCCCGGCCCCGAGAGCCCCCCTTGTCTCTGTGCCAGTTGAACTGGACCGGAATGAAGGAGATGAGGACCGACAGGGTCCAGGCCAGGCCCACCATGACCAAGGCCACGCTCTGGGTCATCTTGCGCGCGTAGCGAAAGGGCCTGGAGATGGCCCAGTAGCGGTCCACGCTGATGACGCACAAGTTCAGGATGGAAGCGGTGGAGCACATGATGTCGAAGGCCACCCAGACATCGCAGAATGACCCAAAGGGCCAGTAGCCAGCCACCTCCGCGACCGCCTTCCAAGGCATGACCAGCAGTGCCACAAAGAGGTCGGATACTGCCAGAGACACGATGAAAACGTTGGTCATCTTCGCACGCAGGTGGCGGCTGCGCACGATGGCAGCGCACACCAGCACGTTGCCAAACAGGGTCCAGACAATGAGTAGCGTCAGGAGACCTGCAGTGACCACCTGCACCGGCCCCAGCCGCGCCGATCGCGTTGAGCCGCCCACCGCGCCCCCGTGAGCCAGCTGCTTCTGCAGCCCGAACGGAGCCCAGTACGCGGTGCCATTGCGCCTGGGCGGCAGCATGTCTGGCTTGGAGGATGCGGGGGGCTCTGCGTGGTCCCAACTTCAGCCCTGCACCCCCAACGCGGCCCCATCGGGCACCCCAGAGGGTGCCCCAGGACCCGCAGCCTAGAGACCCCGGAGCCCCGAGGGGCGCTCACCGTGCATTGTGCGGGGACCCGGAGAGGTGGACGCCTTGAGCCTCTCCAGTTCCAGAGCTGGTGCCCGCGGGCGGTCCGGGCGGCCAAGAGCCAGCAACGCGCCGGGCCCCGGTGGCGACCGTGGCCGCGTCTGGTTCGGAGCCCGGAAGGAGAAGAGCCCGCCGCCACCGAGGGGGCGGGGCCCCGGAGCTGCGGGAGCCTGGTGAGCCTTTCAGCGCTGCGGCTGCCCCTCGCCGCTCCGGTCCCGCGCTCCCGCCCGCTCCCCGTCGCGCTCCTCTCCCGCGCTCCCGCCCCACCTGTGCCCGCACTTTCTCATTCTGCGCGCTCCACCCGCCAGAGCCTGGTGCGACCCACAGCCCCTAGGGCCGCGCCAGTGCCAGACCCGAACCCTGAGCCCGGAAAGACGGAAAGGTGCCAAGTTGAGCCGGACCGTGTGACCCTACCCCTGGCCGCATTGGGGAAGCAGAGATGTGGGGAAGGAATGGGAAATCCTTGTAGGGTAAAGAAGGAGACTTGGATTTCTCACAAACCAGAGCCCCAAATCCAGACTTTATTCAGGGCTGCGCGACCTTGAGCGCCAAACCCAACTTCGCTGGTCCTTGCCTCTTCATCTGCAACGTGAGATGATTATTCCTACACCTGTGCACGAGTCAGGATCCAGGGACACCATCCTGGAAACCCGCCAGCTCCTTCCACACCCACCCAGAGGCTGCGCTTCCAAAATACCTTGAAAGGCTGCCCTTTCCCCACCACTCCCAACCACTACCCCCCTGAGCGATTTTTGCTTTGAGGAATAAGTTTGGATAAACTCAGAAAGAGCCCCATCATCACCATCACCACCACCACCAAGTCGGAAGCCACATCCTTGAGGGCACTTTAGCAATCTTTCTCTTTTTTTACCTTGAGAGGGATTGATAAATATCCCAATGCTTCACAGAAAAGGAAACTGAGGCTTGAATAGGTGTCCCAATGCCTAAACTGGGAGGTGGGGGAGAAGATGGGAATGATTGAAGAGAGAACAATGTCCCTGAGCCCTCAGCTGCACCTCCCAGATGACAAGTCTTTGTCAACTGGTGCCTTTGGCTCCTGGGGCTGCACTCAGCTCAGGCTGCTGGGAGAAAGAAGGTTGAGGCAGCTGCTGGATCCTGGAGGCCACCTGGGCCCCACACACCTGCAAGGGGGTGGGTCTGTTAGCAGGACTGGGGTTTCCCATCCCCACCTGGGCTCTCCCCACTGACCCACTGCACCCTTCTCTGGTCCCCTCTGCACACTGGACCAGCACCAGTAGGTGCTACAGACCCTCAGACTCAGGCTGCTCAGCCTTAAGCAGCCCCTCCCCTTTCATTGCTGCCTGCTGCTGCAGGTGGCAAGACCAGCTGACACTGGAGAGCCATGCTTCCTCCTGTCTCCTCTCCAGCACTGCCACCTGTGCTGTGTCTTCTGCAGCCTGTGACACCATTCTAGCCTCCAGGCCCTGCCCTGATCCTCTGTCCACCCACTACTGAACCACAGGCAGAGTGCTGTTTCTGAAATGTGGCTCTGACCAGGTCACTCCCAGCTGGAAATCCCTCAGCAGCATCCTGTGAAGGACCAGGCAGGCAAGATCTTCCCATCATTGTGCCCATGCCCTTGCCCACAGCCCCTGCTTCTCCTGCCACTCCTCCACATAAAGACTGGACTCAGGACAGCACAGCAGCAGCAAGAAAACTGATCGCTCACTGTGCTCCCCTAGTGGATCAGGAAACTGGAGACCTGTGTGCTGTCTTCCTGGAGGTGCAGGAAAGGAACTGGGACTTTTGAGACAGGGGCTGGAAGTTGGGCTACTCGTTCTTGAGTTCCACACATATTTATTGAGCACCTACTCTGTCTCAGGTGCCATTTATGCACTGGGTATGCAATCGGGGGTACAGATATACATGTGATTTTCCTTCCCTCAAGAGCTGGCAGTCTAATGCTAAAGGCGGATGTTAACCCAAATCACCCAGGAAATACACAATTCAACTGCGATGAGCACTGTGGCGTCCTGGAAGTGCACACTAGGAGGGGGCTGGCTTAGAACCCGCCCCAGGGAAGTCTCTTTCTCTGCATTTGAGTCACAGTTCAACTAAGCAAGGGAGAAGACAGAGACAGACAGAGAATGGCAGGCAGGAAGAACAGGGCCTTCCTAGCTTTGGGATTGTGGGAAGATGACTTGATCTCTTTGGGCCTCAGTTTCTCATCTGGAAAATGGGTTTTTTATTAAGAAATTTATTTGTTGAAGAATCAAACATGCTTCTAACAAAAAATATTATATATATGTAAGTTCTGAGTATTAGATTTACCCCCCAAGATCCCCCAATTATCCACCCTTGTCCCTCTCCCTCCCTCCTTCCCAAAACATCTCTACAAATGCCTTAGGTTGTATGTCATTACAACTTTTCTGAGTTAAATCATGAGAATTGACCTCCTTTCTCAATGGCCAGGGTCTAGCTCCAGCCTCCACAGATGAGTGGAGACATTCGACCCTTGGTTCTCTGGGTTATGCTGACTTTACTCAGCATGATTTCTTCCATAGCCATCCATTTACCTTCAAAGGCTGCAATATCATTGTTTCTAATTGCTGAGTAAAACTCCATGGTATATATCCATGGAGTTTTATGGATCCAGCTTTTGGATCCATTCATCCAGTGAGGGGCATCTGGGTTGTGTCCATAATTTAGCTGTTGTAAATTGAGCTGCTATGAACATTGATTTCACTATGTCATTGTAATGTGCTGATTCTAAATCCCCTGGAAAAATACTCAGGAGAGTAATAGCAGGATCATATGGTAGGCTCATCCCTAGTTTTTTGAGGATTCTCCACACTGCTTTCCAGAGGGGCTGTACCAGTCTGCAGCTCCACCAACAGTGTGCTAGTGTGCCTGTCTCTCCACAGCCCCTCCAGCATCTATTGTTGTTTATTTTCATCATTTTTGCCAATCTGACTGGCGTGAGGTGATGCCTTAATGTAGTTTTCATTTGCATTTCTGATTACTAGTGTTTTAGAGCACTGTCTCATGTATTCATTGGCTTAATCAATGTCCTCTGTTGAGAAGTTTCTATTTAGGTCTTTGGCCCATTTATTGATTGGGTTGTTTGTATTTTTGTAGTTGTATTTTTGAGGATTTTGTAGATTCTGGCTATGAGGCCCCTATCAGAGGACTCACAGCCCATGATTCTCCAATTCTGTAGGAAACCTCTTAACTCATTTGATTATTTCCTTAGCAGTGCAAAAGCTTTTTAGCTTTATGGCATCCCAATCACTGATTTTTGACTTTACTTCCTTCACTTTAGGAGACATGTTGAGAAAGTCTTTGCCTACTCCCAAATGCTGAAGTGTTGGACCTAATTTGTCTTCCATCGGTTGCAAGGTGGCTGGTTTAATTCCTAGCTCCTTGATCCATGGAAAATGGGTTTTAATGATAGATGAAATGGTAAACACAACGAGACTAAAATCGCCAGTGCGGGAGTGTCCAGAGCCTTCCGCCTTCCTCTTGCTGTCCCTGTGCCATTCCTCGCGCAGACTGCTCTCCAGGGAGGCTTCTCCCCTGATGTTTGTGAGGACGCACGAGATGGTGTTTTCCAGAGAAGACTGTATGAAAGAAGTGAGAACATTGGAGCATGGGAGAGAGATAGGAGAGGAAGAGGAAACAAGTACTCCCCGTCGCATCCACAGAAATGTAAGTAAAGCTAGCGCAGTGGCACACATCCCAGCAGCTTGGGAGGTTGAGGCAGGAGGATCACAAGTTCAAAGCCAGTCTCAGCAATGCGGCGAGGCCCTGAGTAACTTAATGAGACCCTGTCTCAAAATGAAATATAAAAAATCAGCTGAGGATGTTGCTCAGTGGTTAAGCAGTCCTGGGTTCAATTCCGGGTATGAAGAAAGAGAAAGAAAAATGAAAGCAATGCAAGTTAAGAGTTTGAGTTTGGAAATGACCTCTTAGCAGTGGACACGGCGCTGTGACACGGCCTAGAGACAGGCCACAGGGATCAGAGGTTTGCGCCTCTGCACAGCACTTACCTGCATTAGCTGGCCGTCCTCGGGGATCTACCGCAGTCACCTCTCCAGGAAGCGTCTTGACTCTTCTGGACTGAGCAGGTGTGCTGAGCCGGGGGTTGCCTTGTCTGCATCGAAGAGAACGAGGCCCTTACAGAAGGAAAATGGGGTAGAGAGACAGAGACAGAGGGCTGGGGAAGGATCAAGAGGAAGAGGGGGATACGACGAGGAGGAAGGGAAAGAGGAAAAGAAAGAAGAGGAGAAGGAGAGAAAGGAGGGAGAGAGAGAGAGAGCCCATTCCTATTCTGGTCTTTACAGTTGCAAAATCCAACGGATCACCCTTTTCCTAAAATGTGACTCAGTGGGGTTTCGGTGTCACCCACAACCCAGCATCCTGCCTAGGCTGGGGCAGGCAGGACAGGGAAGGACTGCTAGGAGAGGACCCTGGTGCTGCAGCGCAAATGGAACTCGCCAGCCACGCTGGTGGCAGGTCACCTGTAAGGGATGGGACCACACATGCAGAAGCTCAGAGGCATGAGGCTATACGGGGGAATACAAATTCCCAGGACTGCGATCCAAAGCCCATGCTTCTCGTGGGCGGGGGAGACTGAGCTTCCCCTCTGTTGACAGTGCACAGGGCACACGCAGCCAGTCACCACTCAGGCTGTCCTGCCGGGTATTGGGAGGGGGCGGCTCCGTGAGCTGCTGGCTCACCAGGGACTGGACGATGGTTGCGCCTCAGGGCTGGCTGACCTTGCTCGCCTGGGCTCTTTCCCACTTCGTCTAAGGAGTCTGAAAACTGAAAGTAGCTGAAAACCAGGCCATCTCTCCAGCCAGCCTCAGGAGCCAGCCTCCTCGGCGGAATTCTAACCATCTAGAGGCCTTATAAACCCCCTCTTTCTTTACCCCAGCCAGACCCTGGACTTCAGGGGACAATCAAGGGAAATGATCCTTTCACTCCTTGGCTCCTGCAAAATTGGACTAAGAGGATTTTCATGGAATATTTTAGCACAAAGGCGGTTTTCCTAATCTGGTCAGCAAACGCTCTTCTGTTTGAACTCACTGATCTCCCTTTTCCAGAAGACATATTTTAAGTGGGATTTGCTTCCCTGAGACAAATAACAAAATCGGTCCGAAAACAGCCAGGATTTTGCAGCTGCTGCTGCTGAAATCAAAAGACTCAACTCTAAAGAAAAGCTTGGCTCCTGGCTACAGGATGCTCCTGAGCCCCAAGCCCCCAGCCCTGCCCATGCACCCAGCTTCAAAGGCAGAAAGAAGGGGAGGATCCTCCTGCATTGCCTCAAGCCACTGGAATGGTTCTAAGGCTCCCTCTTCCAACCCCAAAGACAGCCCCTTCTCCTCCCTTTCCCCAGTTCAGGATCAAGGAGGTTTCTAACAGGTCACTACAGCTCTCCCAGAAGTTTGGCTCACTCATGAGGTACCACTGTACAGACTCATAGAAGGGTGGGCTTATAAGAGTCCCAGGTTCAAATCCTTCCCTGACATTCTAGTCCTGGAACCTTAACCAAGTTACTGAATTCTTAGAGCCTCAGTTGCCTGATCTGTAAAGTGGTAATAATACTGTTATTATTCCACCCAGAAATAGAACAGAGAAATGAGAAGCCATGCTTAAGAAACAGCAAGTGTTTGTATTTGTCAGGTTTTATTACAATAATGCTGCCTAACAAACAACCCCATGATTTCAGCAGCTTGAAACAGCAAGAATTTATTTCTTGCTAACTATTAGCAGTGAGCTGGAGAAGCTTTGCCTCAGACTGCAGGTCAGGTTCTGTTTGCTCCATGTCTCTTTCATTCCCAGGCTGGTGTCCCCTGGAGTTGATATCCTCCTGGTGCAGAGGGAGACATCAGGGCCACCCAACCCCACATTCGCCCAGAGCATCTGATCAGACAGGGTGTGCTTGCACACTGTTCATGCCCTCTGTCCAAAGCTGGCCACGTGAGTCATAAGCAAGAAATATGCTCTGTCCACAGGGAGGCATTGTGAGCTGACAAAACAGACACACAGTCCATGACAAACACAAGTCATTACCATTTCATTCAAAAGAGGTCTGACAGCCACCCTCTAACCTGATCCTCCTTGCTTCCAGAGCTTCCCAGCCTCTGGGGCTTGCTGTCTCTCCCTACCGGCTCCAGCCGAAGCTCTGCACCACCATTGTTCCTGTTCCCAGCATTCATCCTAACCCACGTTACTAATTATCAACCCAATTAATAGAAATCATTCATCAACTCCAAATGCCTTAGGTGGCTCTTCGCCACCTGGTTACCACCAATGCATGTCCTTCCCCGGACTCCAGGGAGGGGACCGCCATCTTTGTGCTCCAGCTCCACCCTCACCTGGAGCCACTGCTAGAGGGTGAACGCGTCCCCAAATGTGCCAGTGTCATACCCACAGCTCACATAACCAACACAGGGGAGAAACTGGAAGCTTTTCCTCTAAGATCTGCACAAGGCAAGGACGCACACTCACCACTGTTCATCAACAGAAGGTCAGAACTATCATCAGGAGCAACTAGACAAGAGAAAAGATACCCAAACGGGAAAGGAAGAAATGAAATTATATCTATCTGCAGGAGACGTAGACTGATGAAGATACCACCAAAAAAAAATCTAATAAATGAATTAAGTAAATTTTTCAGGATATAAAATCAACATACAAAAACCTTTGACATTTCTGCATACAAATAGCTACCTCAACAAAAACAAATATTAAAAAACACCATTTATGAGAGCATCAAAAATAATTAAATAGGAATAAATTAACCAAGGAGGTGAAAATCTTGTGCACTGAAAATTATAAACTACAAAATATATACTACAAAATATAAACTACAAAAGAGAACAAATAAATGGAAAGATATGACATACTAACGGATCAGGTCATGTTCGAGCATGCGACTGGAAGCAACGTACAGACTCCGTACAATCCCTATCGAGTTCCCGATGGCATTCTTCATAAAGATAGAAGAACATCTAAATCTCCTATAGAATCACAAAAAAGGAAGAGAATAACCAAAGCAGTTCTGAGGGCAATAAAAGGGTGGAGGCGTCACGCTGCCTGCTTTTAAATGGTGCTAAGTTGGGCTGGTGCATGGCTCAGTGGCAGCGTGCGCTTAGCAGGTGCAAGGCCCTGGGTCCAAATCCCAGGAGATGAGTAAATCATCAAAGGGCAGCGCAAACTCTAGTGATCAAAGCAGGACGGTCCTGGTACAGAAACAGGCACAAAGACCAGCGGAATAGAGTAGAAGCTCAGCGATGACTCCAAGCCCCTGTGGTCACCAAGAAGATGCCGCGGAGGAAGGGCAGTCTCCTTAACAAAACTTGCTGGGAAAACTGAATTCCCAGGTGCAGATTAATGAGATTGGGTCCTTCCTCACACCATGCACAAAAATCAACGCAAAATGGAAAAAAGATGGCAGGAGCAGGGAGAGGGAGGGACTGTAGGGAGGGATCCCGAGAATCCAAATAATACTTATGCAATCGTTTAATTCTGGAAAATTCACAACCACCGAGGGAACCCCTAGGGCCATGAGCCAAAACAAACTCCTGTTCCTCTAAATTGTTTCCGTCAGGTCTTTTGATTACAGCAACAGCAACCACAACAAAGCTGACAAAACAGCCCCTCTGTCCAGAGTCACCTAGGCCCCTGGGTGTGCCTAGGCCCCTGGGTGCGGCCTTCCTCCCTCCCAGGTGTGGCGGGAGCCCTCTGCAGTGCGGGTCTTCAGGGACAGGGCAGAGAATGGCCTCCACAGTTCACGACATGCTTTGTGGGGAGCAGTCTAATTTCTTTGGCCCACCTTGGGGACAGGAATTTTGATTTCTATGACTTGCTTTAGGGAGAAAGGGGCAGGAGACAGGAGGATGGGAAAGGTCAGAAAGAGCCCTGACCTCTCAGTGTCTAGACCAGGGATCTGTACCCGTTTTCTGGAAAGGGACAGACAGTGAATATTAAGGCCTGGCAGGTCACCTGTGGTCTCTGAAGAATATTCTGTGTGTGTGTGTGTGTGTGTGTGTGTGTGTGTGTGTGATTGTGTGTATGAGTGTGAGACTGTGTGTGGTTGTGCATGTGATTGTGCGATTGTGTGCGTGCACAATTTTGTGCACGTATGAGATTGTGTTGTGAGATTATGTGTGTGCGTGTGCACACGATTATATTGTGGTGTGATTGTGTGTGAGATTGTGTGTGTGATTGTATGTGCACAATTATGTGCAATTGTGTGTGCACAATTTTGTGCACGTGTGAGACTGTGTTGTGAGATTGTGTGTGCGTGATTGTATGTGTGGTTGTGTGAGATTGTGTATGTGTGTGTGCTTGTGTGAGATTGTGTGTGTGTGTGTGTGTGTGGTTGTGTGTGAACAACCCTTCCACAATGTAAAATCCACTCTTCCAGCAGGAGGAAATAATTGGCTGCTGCCCTCCCCACCCCAGCCCCCTCCACTGAGAACAGAGCCCATCCCCTGAGCTGCTGGGGGACTGTCCCTCTGTTCCCCTGCCTTCCAGGTCTGATAGCAGGCAGGGGGAGAAACTCAAGTTTCTGCTGGCCTCTTTCTCACAGCCAGGCACATGGTGCCCTCTTGTGCCTTGAAGGTGATCAGAGGACCGGTCCTGTGTGCTAGAAGCTGGCAGAGCCTAGGCCTCCACAGCTGCAGAAGGAACACAGCAGTCCTGAGTGCCACCGTGTCCCCAGCACCTCCGCACTGCCTTGACGGCAGCCCAGGTGGCTGTGCACCAGTGAGGCCCTCCTCCCTCCCAGGGGCACTCTGGCAGAAGGCAGAGGCAACAAGGGACTGGGAGGCAGAGGGGAAGTGCAATGGCAGGGTCCAGTTCAGGTACAGGACTGGGACCTCGGGACCTGCCACAGAGAAGGAGCCAACCCTAGCAGGAGACTGCACACCCCAGAGGGCCTCAGGCAAAGTCCTGGGGGAGGAGGTGAGGATGTGGAAGGCAGTGGAGGGAGCCCCAGGGGTTGCCACGAGGCAGCAGGGAGGGGGCAGGGGAGGGGCGGGGCAGAGGAGGGGCAAGGGAAGGGCAGGGGA
>PVKS010009744.1:0-62834 GCA_004027875.1 Aplodontia rufa
TATGTTGCCTGCAAGAGACACATTTGACACTCAAAGATAGACACAGGCTGAAAGTGAAAGGATGGCAAAACGTCTACCAGGCCTGTGGCCCAAAAAAGCAAGCTGGTGTAGTGATTTTAATCTCTGACAAAATTAATTTCCAACTAAAACTACTCAGAAAGGATAAAGAGGGACACTTTATCATACTTAAAGGGACAGTAAACCAAAGTTTTATAAATCTAGTTCTATTTTATTTGTTTGATCCAATCAATGCTTCTCATCCTGTTTGAACATGGAAAGTAACTCTGCATTTACATTTCCCTAGCAATGCCCCACTCACCTCTGTCTAGTACTGGGTAATTATAAAGAATCCATTCCTTCAATAATCTTCTAGTGACACAGAATTCTGTATCATATAACGACCTAGAATTTAGCTACTTTGTAAATACATATTTATTTTCAGTCTTTAATAAGAATGGAGGTAATTTTAAGATTTGCATGTTCATATCTTCTAAAATGCATCAATAAATCACAGAGATAGCAAATGAAAAGATAGTATTATAGTGTTTCTCAAATCTCACAAAAATTTGTTCCAGACCAACCCATTGTTTCACCTTTGGGACAACTCATGAAAGTCAGTTAGCACTTGAATTTTTTGCAGGAGTAGGAAATACAAGAAACAAAGCACACTATATTTGATCAATATTGATTAAAGCAAGTATCAAAATTAATCACATAATTCTGAATATTGCCTGTTGGTTTTTATGAAAGGAAACATTTGACAAGCAAATAAACAAACAACAACAACAAAAAAACCCAGCAAAAATTGTAGTGCTCTGTCCCATCTGAGCAAATCAACAGCTGTTTGCCGAGTGCCCACCATGTCCCATACTCTACCCACTGGGGGATGCAAGAGCATGCACCCCTTCAATAGCTTTCATTCTCGTGCAGATTAAAAACTGTGAACAATTAGAAGTGTGATGCAAAGGAGGAGAAATATAGGGTGATTTGGATCTGCATAGCAAGAAATGTAGACTGGTGAAGGGAGGGCTTTGCTGTGGAAGAGACCTTCAAGACCTGAATGGTGGACACGAGTTACATAGGCAAAGTGGAAGGAAATGGCAAACAAGAAGTTCCTAGCTGAAAGAAATAATATTCACATTCACAAAGACAAAGAGGCTGCATAGAAAGTCAAGCGTGGCTGGGGAAAAGAGAACCAATCAGATCCCCCCTTCAGAATCAAAGGACTCTTCCGGGAGAGGCTGGGGTACTGCTGGCCTCCTCTGCTGAAGAGCAGTGCACTGCCTGATCACACCTCCTTCCAGCAGGGTGCGGTGACTACTCAACTCAGGGGCGTAGCTTGGCCCCCTCACTCCAACTGGAGATGGCCCTGATGAATCCCAGCCCTGAGGCTTTCCAAGACTGGGAAGCTGGACTTCACCCTTACCCAAATTTGCGTTTTCCCCCCTTCTTCTTCTTCTTCTTTTAAGTAGAGAGAGAGAGAGAGAATACAATTTTATTTAGTTTTTCATGTGGCTTTCCTTGCTCCGACACTTCGTTGTGTGCAGTGGTGCTGGGGTTCGAACCCACATCCTTGCACATGCCAGGCAAGCACCCTAACCACTGAGCCACCACTCCAGCTTGAATCTGCTTTTTACTCATTGCCTCCCTTCCACAGCTGTTGATTTCCACAACACGCCCCAACAAACGCCTTCCATAATGAACTCCCTCTTAAGGTCTGTTTTACCAGCCTGGGAGCTAAGGTGAACTGGGGTAGGAACCTAGAAGGGAAACAGAGGTCAGTGTGTTCAAAGACCTAGTTGGAATTCAACCTACGGTGTAAAACAAAGATGTGGCAAGATCACTAATAACATCATTGTAGGTAAAAATCCCAAAAGAGTAGGAGACTACAAAGATGGAAACATCAGAGAAATACAATTACTTCTCTCCAAGTCTTGAGGCCTGGTACCAACAGAGCGTAACTACCTGAGACTTTTTGTGGGAAAGACATTATACTGAAGTTCTCATACTATAGGACCATGCCTCAGTTTGTGTACTGGTGGCCATTCAACCCAGGCTGCCATACAGCTATTATGATGCTCAAAACCTTAAGTTAGCAACATCAGAGGACTAGGATAGCGTGCATTAAAAAATTCTTATAGGGAACCACATGAACCTGAGGCTAAAATATATTCCACAATTAATTAAAGTATAACAGCAGTTTTTTATGTGAAAATACAATAACAAAAAAGGAAAGAAAAAGTGCTTTAATACTAAATAAGACTTTGCAACTTTGATATATCATATGCTATCTAAAATTTATTGAAAACATTTCCTTGTTGCCATCATTTGATATTATTGTTTATAACTCCTTTGGGGGCTCTTTCTTGGCTTATAACTTATCTATGATATGTTAGCAAATAAGCCTTATTTGTGTCAAAGATAATTTATGCAATGTGACTTGTACAAATCAATTTTAAATGGTAGTTTACCTCTAGACATATCTGTCAAGAAGATGTAACTTTATTTTATCTGCGTTTTTTCAATAAATCTATCTTCTTAAAACTTAACCCAAAATGGACGTAGTGTAACAGATGGAAAAAACATAGGCTACCATCAAGTACTGGAGTCCAGGTGAGAAGGGAAGGCCGCAGACTACAATGTGGGTGAGGGAGGAAGGGTGAGGGAAACAGATTGGCTATTATGGTGGCCACTAGGAGGCACTGTTCAGATCGCCTTAAAAAGGGTTTTGTTACAGCTGCAAGACAGTAGTTGTTGGAAGTCCTAATCCAAAAACCCCCTGCCCTAATATATACCTGTCCTTCCACATGTGTCAAATCTGAACTGTGGGCTGAGTGGGGCCTGCCTGGCTCCTTTCCCAGGCATTCCCCAAAGGGGCAGCAATAATTAGCAGGGAGAACCATTGATGCTTTGTGTCTGATGAGAAGTGGTAGATCAAGGCTTACTGCTGGGATTTTGACATGAGCCTCTGACCAGGGAATACCGAAGGGCAGACAAACAAAAGAAGGGCATCCTCAATTCATTTTGGGTCTGGCTAAGAATGAAGTACCTATGAGAAATCCACATTAACTCAGTGATCTCATAGTATAAAAAAAACATAATTTGGACACAGATTAGACATGGGTGAATTTCTTTCCAGATTATACTATTCACTGAAGACAATGAAAATACTTCACTTCACTATGAAACCCTCTGATGTAGTGTGTGGACTTAAGACTCTCACTTTGGAATATCAGCACTTAGCAGTTGAAGAGTTTCCCCAAAGTGCCACAAGTTTCAGTTCCCAATCATAAGTGGGGATAGTAATCCAGGGTGGATGCTATCTAGCCCTGTGACTAAGATAGAGCAAGCTCTTTTAAGACAATGATTTGGTATATTTTTCCTATCTTGGTTAACACATTTGCTAAGTATAAGTAATACTAATCTCTTCCTCATTAGATGGCGATTAATGCACTTGTGTGTGTTCAAGAAAAAAAAATACTCTTCCAGGCATTGCATAGCACTTGGCTGGCACCAAAAGGCCGAAACAGTGGGTGGCATGTTGCAGTTAAAGTACCCTCCACTTATGAGGGAGCAAATGCAGAGAAGGTGAATATTTCCAGAAGAAAAATAACCCCTGACTATGGCATCCAAACAGGAGACCGCATGTTCTTTCTGCTACTACAGGCAGAAAGAAAGAAAAGAACTATGAAGAGAACACAGTGAATGCCATCACAGATAATGCATGTTTAGAAGAACTCGTTCTTATAAAGAATGGAGGGGGAACAATTCACTTCTAGTTAAGATATACTATATTGTACTATTTTTTTTTTTTTTTTTACTATTTACCTTTATCAGAAAGTCCACTGTGATTTATTTCCTGGAGAACCAGAACTTGTATAGTAACTAGTGAGGGAATGAAAATTCATTCCATATGATCTGTTTGACAGGCAGTTACAGAAACTAAATCTGCTTGCAGATGTGGACATACACATGGCTGGTTGTTTTTGCTGCTCTTTCACTACATACCATATAGTACCCAGCCTTCCCCAAATATTGATTTAATATTTAGACAAAGAAAACAATTTCTTGATGTGCCAAAAGGTCAAGTAATGCCTCAAGTCACTGCAGACAAGTTGGCAGCAAATTCCTTTAAAAAAACAAGCCTTTCCTATGAAAAGTGAATTATTTGCCTCTTCACTGAGAATTTTAAGATTTATTTTTTTCAGCTAATATAATGTTACCACCAATTTCCTGAAAATCCAAACACAATTTTGAAACCCTAAAATTATGACAAAGAAATATTTCCAATTTATTCCAGCATCAAATTAAATGGAGAAAAATATTTGAAATTCCCAAAATCATAATTGTTCCTCTTCATTCAATTCACATATACAGTGAGCAGAAGCAAAGTATTTATTGAGTCCATATGGACGCTTGGAAATGTTAGCAATTATGTTTAAAACAAAAATAAATTCAACTATGTCAGCATTTCAGGAATTTATAGCCAAAGACCACAGTTAAAACATGCCAAAAAATTTCATTCTAACCATAAAGCATTTTTGAACTTTCCCAGAATGAACATTTTTGTCATAATGATCACAGACTCTGAAGAGTTTAATTGAACACTGGCACCTGGATTGAAATGGAGACCTAAAACCCTTGCCAAGCTGGCAAATCTAAAGTTGGGGGTTATCACTCCCCATCAGTTGCAGATGATTACAGGCAGAGTGGCAGATAAGTACAACAACCCAAGCCATGTGTTAAAATCTTCCTCACTTTTGTCCAGACCCCTGCACAGATTAGTGATAATAGTCACAGGCTTTTCCCACAGAGGTGAGCATAGATTACCCTAAGGCAGAGACTATGAATCCCCTAAGAAGCAGGTACTACTGGACTGTCCATTTTACAGCTGAGGAATCTGGGAGCTTGACAGTGAGGTGAAATGAACTGCCTGTGGTTTCACAGCCAGGAAGTGGCTCATCCAGGAGGGCAGCTCTGGGTCACTTCTGTCCAACAGGAGAGAGAAAGATTCTCATGGCAGAAAGAAAAGTACCTCCGCGGTAACCAAGTCCAGCCAGACAGGTATTCATGATGCCAGGCTGCCATCCTGAGCCACCTGTGGCAGCCATCAGCCTGTGATTAACTGGGTATTAGAGGAATCTCTGCAACTGGGTCAACAGGTCACCAGGAGAATAACCCCAATAGCTCCATCCACAGTGACCCACAGGAACAGCTTTGATAGGATGGCATCTGCAATGGAGAGTATCTAGGGCGGCTGACTATTTCAGATGAGAGTTAGTTCCCACCAAAGCCACCTAGCAATATAAATCTCCATCCAATATTTTTTATTTACTTATTAGTGCATTATAGTTTTACATAATGTTGGGATTAGTTGTCACATATTCCTAAATGCACACAATACAGCAATACAATTTGTTCAATATCCACCCCCTACATCCCTCTACTTCCCTCCTCTCATCCCCTGATCCCTTGCGTTTCTTCTGGGTCCTATATTGTTCCTAAAATACCCAAATACAATGACATAATTCTTATACCTATGAAGAACACTTTTTATTTACATGGCTATAGTATATACAGTGACATAACTGCTTGGAATGTACCTTGCTTTATCTCAGTTCCAACATTTCCCCTTTTCCTGCCTTCCCATTGTCCCTTGTTTTACTTCAAAATATTTCACAATGGGATTAAACATTTATGTTTTTGTACAGGTATGCAGCATAGCTTGTTCAAACATCTTATGAAGTATAGTGCAACTGTATCTAATAAATAATAACATTTTGCATTTTTGTTCTATGGATCTAAGTCTGGGTTTAGGTCCAGCCTCCACAAATGAGGGACACCATCCGGCCCTTGACTCTGCGTTTGGCTAACTTTGCTCAGCATGATTTCTTCCAATGCCGTCCATTTACCTTCAATAGATGCAACATCACTGTTTCTAATAGCTGAGTAGAACTCCACTGTATATATATGCCAGAGCTTTTGGATCCATTCATCTAGTGAGAGGCATCTGGGTTGCCTCCATAATTTAGCTATTGTAAATTGAGCTGCTAGGGGAGGTTCCATCAAATCTTATTGTGATCATTGTACCTAGAATTTTCTCTAGTTTTATGTCAGTATAGTCTCTGAGCAGTAATCCAAGTATACCCAAGTGAGGAAACAGGAAATAATAGGAGAGGTATTTTTATTTTTAGACATTAGAACCACCAAAAAAAAATTGTCCTGGAAGCATAAAGAGATGTTAAACTTGGGTACTGACACACTGATCTATTTATACGGCCATGTGATCATGGATGCTCCCACTCACACTCAAAACTTTTTGAACACTTACTACGCATGTGGCATTGTCCTAAAAGCTGGTATTTGTTTCACAAAGTCCTACTCTCAGAGATTCATAGAAACTAGAAAAATCACTGATGCTTACACAGTTATGTTTATTTTAGCAACATCATGATTACATAATCTCTGCATATTAATGGTGTTAAATATTACTTCAGAAGTGATTAACTGATATTATTCAGGTTTCTTGCTAAATGAAAATCCAGCTTATAAAGATATTTTTAATACAACAGGGCTCTGTTTATTTTAATGGAACTTTGTTATAATTTGGTAATTCTGAAGAATGAAAAAAAATTTTTGTACTGGAAATTGAACCCAGGGGCACTTTACCACTGAGCAATAATATCCCTAGTCCTCTTATTTTTTTCTTTTAATTTTCACACAGGGTCTTGCTAAAATACCCAGGATGGCCTCAAACTTGCAATTCTCCTGCCTCAGCCTCCCAAGTCTTTTATGTGCACCACCATGCTCAGTTTGAAAATCTTTTTTTTTTTTTAAACTAAACTATCTAGTTAGAGACTTTGGAAATTCATAGCATTAAGCTTTCTCAAACAGAATTAAATTAATAAAATATGACCAAAAATAAGAATTCCAATTATGAATGATTTGAATGATTTTGTTACTATCCCATAGAAAATTCTATTTTCTCACAGTAAAATTCAATTTTGGATTTTGCAGAGAAAGGAGCAACTTATTATCATCCTTAACATTATTATTTAACAATAATGTTAACATTAGTGAGGCAACCCTAAAGCTCTGTAAGATTAGCATTCCTGTCTATTTTTTAATCAATTGCTCACATTTGTCAAGCAACTTCTTCATGTTTCTTCTATCTCCCTGCCTCTCCTCCTGGACTCAGTCTGCCAAGTCCTAGGAGGGGAAAAATTTCATCTTACTTAACAACCACCCAAAGGTCTGATTTTTCCTTGGGGTAGACTTGTTCTTTTGTACAGAGATTAAAAGATATCCACCCATCAATTCAGTTATTCAACCTTAGGAAGCAACTGCAGAACATTTTATTGTAATCAATGTGTATTTTTAAGATGACCATACCAAAAAAGTAGAAAGCCAATTCCAAGTCACTCCAAAATAAAATGCAACCGATTGATTGCATTTTATTTTGCGTGTAAATAATAGGAACAGGATGGATGGACGCTTAATAAATGTACATATGGAATGTGATAAAAACATTATCTGCTGAAATCAGGAAGAGTTAATGATTAAAGAGTTCAAAAATATGCATTACGGAGAATTCAACATTAAAGCCTCATTCTATTCTGAAAGCTCCAGCACTAGAAAGAAGATGGCTATCAGCCCAATGAACATTAAGTGCCAATCCCAGCCAGGGCATCATTAACCTGAATAAACATAAAACATTCTTTAACTTCTCTGAGCCTGTTTAGTATGTTAGATGAGATACTCATCTCAATGAATTGCTACTCAGAAGAATGAGGTGAACTATAAGACACATCTGACCCAATGCTTGACCAGACAGGTACTTGATAAATTACAGTTGCTGTTAATGTTATTAAAAGAGGTTAAAAGATTAAATCCATTGTGAACAATCTTATCTGGATGACAAGACATGTTTATCTGATATCATTTTTATTCTTAATTCTTCCCATTCAAGATTGCAAAGACTTAATTTTAGAAGAGAAGAGTTGGTCGGGTTACTAAATTTTCAGGCTAGTTAAAATTGTATTACACAAATTACAGAACCTAATCCCTTGTGGATATAAGAAAGATAACAGAAATTTTAAAAATAACCAAGTAAAAAGGTCATTAGCAATCAATATTAAAGTTGGTCTTGGCATCCCCTAATTACAAAAGGCATCTGTATGTGTTCAGTGTATAAGCATTCCCCAAAGTTGTTAGTAATCCTTAACTAGAAGGATAAGTTTCAAGAACTTGCTTGAGCATAAAAATTATATATATTTTGGGCCTAGCCCAAGACAGCGACCACCCCACCGACAGTGACTCCCAGACGCTCCTGAGAATCGCCTCACACTGCAGGAGAGCACTCGGACTCCCACAGTAAGACAAAGCTCCCAGTGTGGGGGAACATTACCTCCCCCCTAATTTGTTTAACTCCAAAGGAATAGCATGGTGCATTAATGAATATAAAGGAGAAGTTTGTGGCGCCCTGGCAATCAGCCCCATACCCGGAGGGAGGGGAGCTACCCGGAGGGGAGGTAACGGAGCAAGTTTCCTAATCAATTACCCTAATCCGGTTGTGAACCCCCTGAACTGTTTGCTGTTAATTTACATGAACTTGGTGTAAAGATCTGGGAATTGATTGCTCACATTAGCGAACTTACAGCTGTTCCTGTGAGCGACATCCAACTCCCCATTGTTTCCCTGAGGGCAGGGCAGGTTGCTCAGCAAAAAAAAAAAATAAATAAATAAAAAAAAATGGTCTTGGGGTCTCAGACATCACGGGCAGAAAACCAGAATCTACTACCCCAAGACTAGGCCCTTTCCCAAGGGGTCTGTGTGGTCCTGGGAGTTCCCTCTCCACCTCCGGTCGCTGCCCGCAGAGCTGGGGGAGGACAGGAATCCGCACAAGATATTTAACTCAAGCACAGTGGACAATAATTCTCCACCCGCGCTCACTGTTTACAAGAGCTGATTTCAAGTCCTTTAACCTAATCGCTCGCACCAGCGTGGAAGAGCAGGGCGGGTTGCTCAACAGCGACTGGGGACCTCAGTCCCCACGATCAGAAAGAGAGAAGTAACCGCCCCCCCACACCTGGCTGTCTACCCTGTGGGCTGCGTGGAACTGTGCATCCCCTCTCCAGCTCATAAACCTCTTGGATAGCGACCTTCTGCCTGCCCCTCTACATCCTGAATAGGAGGAGCCTGTGAACAGAGCTTGCTGCAGCAGGGCACATCCTTCTCAAGGGGATCGTCTGCCTCAGCCTCAGCAAAAGCGACCTGTAACTCTCTAACAAGGCAAAGTCTGATATCAGCCTCAGGAAGCTTTGAATAAAAGAGACACCGTGGGCTTCTCCTTAGCATCTGAGCCCCTTGCATAGCCAAGGCTACATGGGCCTCGACCTCTCCAGGTGGGTGCCCCCTAGTGCTTGCAACTGAGAACCACATAAGCACTGGCACAATCTGGCCCATCCTTTGCAGGTTTCTGTCAACCCCACAGAGCAGCCCTTGGGACTTCTGAAGATCACAAGTCAAGCAAAGTGAGTCACCAGTGATCCTGAGGAAGCGTGTTTCAGGCTGGTCACTCTCCGTGGATCAGTCAGAGACCCACACATCTACCCTAGGATCAACTAGATTGTCTATAGCTTCTGAACCCCAGGCCCAAGAAATTCTAGAGTGTGGACAGGCAGAAAGTAATCATCTCAGGATTACAGCCTAGGGAGAGCTGAAATCTATCCTCCCAAGAAGTGTGAGAAGGCAGGTTCTTACACGCCTTTGCAACAGAAAATTTTGAGGAGATTCTCTAATAAAATCCAGATCACCGGACTTATCCAAACTGCTTCTCTCCCAACAAGCTCAACTGTGAAGAATCCCCAGCCAGATGACAGATTTGAACACATCTCCCCACAGTACATACTTGCTGACCTAGGGGGCAAAAAACTCAGAACTTTCACAACTAGTTTTGTGTTGTTTTTCGTGTGTCTCTTGGGTTTGTTGTTTGTTTTTGTTTTTTTTTAAACGGGGATCCAGCTGGAGTATAATATTTTTAAATTTTTAACGTCACTGTGGTTTATTTTTTTTATCCTTTTTTTGCTTTACGATTAGTACTAAATTTGGTGTTGGTGGATGTAAATATTTATCTGTGTGTATGTATTGGTGATTGGCTCCTACTTTCTCTATGTCTTCTTGAACCCAACTGCTATCCCGATACCATTGGGTTCCAACCAGGAAAACATTTCATGATGGCAAAATAGCCTCAGCCTCTGGTGAGTAAAGAGAACCACGCCCCTTACTAACCTCTTCCTCCCCTGTACACTGGTAATTCCTAAATATTAGCATTTTTCTCTCATCCTCACCCAAAGTCTTTACACTATCCGCACCCAATTTCTATGTTTTTCTTATTCCTAACAGAATAACCTACTCCTCCCTAATCCCTTGTTCCTCTTTACTCTAAGGCAGGTATTCTAACATACCTCCCCAATTCACCTCCTTGACCTCCTAGTCATTTCTTCTCCCCACTTTCAGAGACCCTGCTATCTGAAGAAACAGACACTCTTCAAAACGGGTACTTGCTTGCTATCATAATATATTGTGAGAGCCCTCTCAAAGAAAATTGCTTCTTTTGGTGCTAGTCATCAGCACATCTGTTTTACTTGAAATGGACTAGTATCTGCACCTATAGGCTCTCAAGTTCTCACAGAACAGTCTGGCATCTTTAGGTCTGTCTTGACCAAATAGCTCCCCATCACAACGAAGCAAAGCCATAAGCTCCAATTACTTCAGCAAGAGTAACAAGGCTGAACTACAAGACACACTCTCTGATTCTGAAAATGAGGAAAAGGGGAAATAACTCCTCTCCTCAACCCCACAGCTCTCCACCCAAGGATCCCATAGCCGGAGCCCTAGATGAAAACCAAAGATATTGTGTCAACATTATGATTAGTAATTCAATCAAAGAGCTGAGAGAAGAAATAAGGAAAGAGATCAGAGAACAATTTCAAGAGATGAGAGCCAACTTTTACAGGGAAATAAGGGAGCAATCCCATAAGATGGAAGATCAGCTATACAAAGAAATAGGCATTCTGAAAAGAGATGTGGCAGAGCTATCAGGATTGAAAAACATGGTTAACCAAATCAAATCTTCACTGGAAGATACGAATGCCACGGTATACACCACAGAAAACAGAACTTCAGCTCTTGAAGAACGAACATTGGAAAATGAAAATCGGCTAAACATTGTCGAATTCAAAGAAGATAAACAAGATAAGAAACTTATATTACATAATCAGAACTTCCAAATAATATTTAATGAGATGAGGCATAATAATCTGAGAATCATAGGCCTGGAGGAAAACTCTGAACAGCAAACAAGAGGCTTCAAGAAACTTTTAAACAAAATCATAAGCGAGAAGTTCCCTCATCTCACAATTGATCTGGAAAATCATATCCAAGATGCTTCTAGAATACCAAATAGGCCTAATCGAATGAGAAACTCACCAAGACATATCATATACACAAGAATAATGGAGAAATTAAAGAGAGAATCCTAAAAGCAGCTAGAGAAAAGCCCCAAATCACATTCAGAGGCAAACCAATTCAGATCACTGTGGATTTTTCAGAGCAAACAATGAAGGCCAGAAGAGCTTGGAACAATATCTTTCAAGTGTTGAAAAATAACAACTTCCACCCAAAGAAAATATACCCTGCAAAACTCAGCTTCAAATGTGATAGGGAAATTAAATACTTCAACGATATCAAGCTAGCAAGATACATGAACACAAATCCTGCACTACAGAATATTCTCAAGGATGTTCTCCATTCAGAAGAAAATGCCAGTGATACCCTAAATCCTTAAACAAGGGCGAGTCAATAATCATATTATACACAAATTGATTTCCAAGAAGACTCAAAACTCTGTAATTGTTACAAAGTCTGAGACTCAGCCTCCCATATCTATTCTAACTTTGAATGTGAATGGTCTCAATGCCCCAATTAAAAGACACAGACTGGCCCACTGGATCAAAAAACAAAGTCCAACAATATGTTGCCTGCAAGAGACACATTTGACACCCAAAAATAGACACAGGCTGAAAGTTAAAGGATGGCAAAATGTCTCCCAGGCCCGTGGCCCATAAAAGCAAGTTGGCGTGGCAATTCTAATTTCTAATAAAATTAATTTCCAACTAAAAATAGTCAGAAAGGACAAAGATGGTCCCTTTATCATACTAAAAGGGACAATCTATCAAGAAGATATAACAATAATTAACATTTATGCCCCCAATTACAACCCCCCCAAAAATATGGAAAAAATACTTAAGGACATTAATCCCCTCATTGATCTCAACGCAACAATTCTGGGGGACTTCAACACACCACCATCAACTCTAGACAGATCATCAAAACAAAAAATCAATAAAGATATCTCCAATCTGAACAACTCTATTAATCAATTGGGCTTAACAGACATCTACAGAATATTCCATCCTAAGACAGCTGAATTTACCTTCTTCTCAGCAGCTCATGGATCCTTCTCTAAAATAGACCACATCCTAGTTCACCAAGATAATCTTAACAAATATAAAAAAGTGGACATAATCCCACGTATTCTGTCAGATCATAATGCTATGATCTTAGCAATCAACAACAAGAGAAACAACAGAAACTACTCAAATGCTTGGAAATTGAATGATTACCTCTTAAACGAAGGATGATGGGTAAAAGAGGAAATGAGAGCAGAAATTAAGAAGTTCTTGGAACTGAATGAGAATGAGGAAACAACGTACTGAAACCTCTGGGACAGTATGAAGGCATTCTTAAGAGGTAAATTTGTAGCACTGAGTGCATACATCAAAAATCTAGAAATACACTAGATAAATAGCCTTATGCTTCAACTCAAACAACTACAAAAAGAGGAACAATCCAACCCCAAAGCTATCAGAAGACAGGAAATTACTAAAATCAGAGCTGAAATCAATGAAATTGAGAACAAAAAATAAAAACTGTTAACAAAACTAAGATTTAGTTCTTTGAAAAAATGAACAAGATTGACAGACCCCTTGACAACCTCACTAAAAGGAAGAACGATATAAAGCAAATCAACAAAATCAAAGACAAAAATGGGGATATCATCCCAGACTCATTCAAGATCCAGAAGATTATCAGAACCTATTTTGAAAATTTATACTCTGCCAAGTTTGATGACCTGGAGGACATTGACAGGTTCTTGGACATATACCACATTCCCTCTTTAATGCAGGAGGACGTTGAAAATCTAAACCAACCTATCACAGATAGCAAAATTGAAGCAGCAAAGTTCTCCCAAAAAAGAAAAGCCCAGGTCCAGATGGATATACGGCAGAATTCTACTAAGCCTTCACAGAAGAACTAACACCGATCCTCTACAAGCTCTTCCAGGAAATTGACGGAGTGGGATCACTCCCAAACACTTTCTATGAAGCAAACATTACACTGATTCCAAAGCCCAACAAAGACACATCAAGGAAAGAAAACTACAGACCAATTCCCCTGATAAACGCTGATGCAAAAATCCTTAATAAAATTATAGCTAATCAGATACAAAAGCACATTAAAAACATAATACAGTATGATCAAATAGGCTTCATTCCAGGAAAACAAGGCTGGCTCAACATATGCAAATCAATAAATATAATTCACCATATAAACAGAATTAAAAACAAAAATCATATAATCATCTCAATTGATGCAAAGAAGGCATTTGATAAAATTCAACACCACTTTATGCTCAAAACTCTGGAAAAGACAGGGATCAAGGGAAGATACTTTAACTATGTCAGATCCATTTACAACAGACCCATAGCCAACATTATCCTCAATGGAGAAAAACTAGCATTTCCACTAAATTCAGGAACTAGACAAGGCTGTCCGCTCTCCCCACTCTTGTTCAATATAGTCCTTGAAACCCTTGCCAGAGCTATAGGGCAAGACAAGGAAATCAAAGGTATTCTTATAGGAAAAGAGGAAGTTAAGTTATCTCTATTTGCAGATGACATGACTTTATACCTAGAAGACCCAATAACATCGGCCAGAAAACTCCTAGAGCTTACAGGCGATTTTAGCAAAGTAGCTGGCTACAAGATCAACTCCAGTAAGTCACTAGCTTTCCTTTACTCCAGCAACAAATCTGCAGAAGAAGAAATCAGGAAATCTCTCCCATTCACCATCTCCTCCAAAAAAAATGAAATACTTGGGCATTAATCTTACAAAGAATATTAAGGACCTCGTCAAAGAAAACTATCAGAAACTAAAAAAAGAAATTACAGGAGACCTGAGTAGATGGAAAAACATTCCATGCTCATGGTTAGGCAGAATCAATATAATAAAAATGGTCATTCTACCCAAAGCCCTGTACAGATTTAATGCAATCCCCATCCAGATTCCAATGGCATTCTTCACAGATATAGAAAAAGCAATTCTCAAGTTCATATGGAATAACAGGAGACCCAGACTAGCCAAAACATTACTCTACAGGAAGGAAGTAGGGGGTATCTCAAATCCTGACCTGAAATTATACTACAGAGCTGTAGTAGCAAAAACAGCGTGGTATTGGTATCAAAACAGAACCAAAGACCAGTAGAACAGATTAGAAGATCCTGAGACAAACCCCAATATCTTTAACCATTTGATATTTGATAAAGGGGGCAAAAGCATAGTGTGGAAGAAAGATAGCCTGTTCAACAAATGGTGTTGGACAAATTGGACAGCCGTGTACAGACAACTGAAGCTGGATCCTTATCTTTTGCCCTGCACAAAAATTAAATCAAAATGGGTCAAAGATCTGGATATTAAGCCAACAGCTTTAAAGTTACTAGAAAAAGAAGTAGGGTCAACACTAGAGGACATAGAAGTCAGCAGGTACTTTCTTAACAAAACTCCCATGGCTCAAGCAGTAAAGTCAAGAATAAATGAATGGGATACAATTAAACTAAAAATTTTTTGCACAGCTAAAGATCTAGTCAAGAGCATCAAGACAGTACCTACAGAATGAGAGAAAACCTTTGCCTGCTACACCTCAGACAGAGGGCTAACATCCAGAATATACAAAGAACTAAAGAAGCTAAACACCAAAATCACAAATAATCCAATCAATAAATGGGCTATGGATCTAAAAAGAAACTTCTCACTAGAGGAAGTCCAGAAAGCCCACAAATATATGAGAAAATGCCCTACATCATTAGCTATAAGGGAAATGCAAATCAAAACTTCAATGAGATAACACCTCACTCCTGTTAGAGTGGCAAAAATGAAAAATACAAACAACGACAGATGCTGGAGGGGCTGTGGGAAAAGAGGAACACTGTTACACTGCTGGTGGGACTGCAAACTGGTTCAGCCACTATGGAAAGCAGTGTGGAGAATCCTCAAAAAATTAAGAATGGAACCACCTTACAACCCAGCTATCCAACTCCTGGATATTTTCCCAGAAGAGTTAGAATCAGCGTATTATAGTGATGTGGCTTCCTCAATGTTCATAGCAGCCCAACATACTATAGCTTGACTATGGGATCAACCCAGATGCCCCTCACTCGACGAGTGGATACAAAAACTTTGGTACATATATACAATGGAATACTACTCGGTTATTAGAGAAGATGATATTATGGCTTTTGAAATCAAATGGATGGAGATGTATAGAATTATGCTAAGTGAAGTATCCCAATCTCAGAGACTCAATGGCCAAATGTTTTCTCTCATCTGTGGAAACTAGAATACATGGTTAAGCAGCATGTTAGATGGCCAAGCTAATAATAACTTCAAATTATATGAGTCTTAACGCAACAGGGGGATGACTCCCTAGGTTACTTGGAGGTGTAGGGTGGGGGACAGGGTGGGGGGGAGGACTTAGGAAGAATATCTAGGAGACTGGAGGGTGGTAATATGGGGGAATCATCTCAGAAGGAGATCTCTGACCTCTATGAGACATCCATTTAACTCGGGGGTTCTTCTGGGGGAAACAGCAACATGGGGAACCCAAGCTGGGCATCCATGACATGGCATTAGCCCTGGATAACTAAGTATATATACATTTGTTAATGAATGTTTGATAATATTTCCCCCTCAATTGTAACTCCATATTCATCTAATAAAAAAAATCCAACAACAACAACAACAACAAAAATTCTACATCTTCTAACAGTCTAAACATGAGCTGCTTACCCAAGCCCAGTTTGACCCAGAAAGAATAAGAGCCTCTCTCTGGAAAGCACCGTCCAGGGAAGCTGGGAACCGAGAGCCCAGTGTGTCCTTTTCACAGCACTCCTCTACTGCCTCTTAGCTCATATTAGAAACCACCTTCGCCTGACAGCAGTGCAGGGTCAGCTCTGTGGTGGGGCAGTTCTGGTGGCATGCTTGGCAGATTACATGCTCATTGAACAGCAGCAACAAGGAGATTTTAGCAAGCTGCTGAGGTCTATCTTGGTTCAATCCATAGACGTTTAGTTGAATTCAGTAATTTTAATCCCCCCAAACGTAGTTTCAATAGATTTACACAAATATGTGATTAGAGTTAAGTTTAGACAGATCTTGTTTTCATAGTAGTGCTTCACTTTCGCCTCAGAAAGCACATTGGATTGCATATGTCAGAGTGATGGCATGCATTGATAGGCCTCTGAATGAAGCCAACTTCAGGCTGGTCCTTTCCAGGTCATCTGCAGAATTTACAACAATGCATACTTTACGAAAATACAGAATTAAATAACTACATAAACATAGATGTTAAATATATAATGTACAGTGTAAAAATCATCCTGTAACTAATGAAACATGGATGCATATTTTCGTAAAATAGTGTTTTAATTTTCTAATAAAATTTTATTTAAAAAATATATATATTACTGCTTTTTCCCTAAAACTATGAATCTAGGCAATCAAGAGCTTATTGGATATCTCCCTCAGACAATATCATATCTAATAAGTCAGAAGCAGCTGAGAAGGTATCTTGAATTAGATGAGGGTCCACAGTCTGGAAAATTCAAGGCGGCTAGTGATGCATGTGGATTTATATAGGCAAATCAGCCAATCATCATTCAACTTCATTCCAAAAATAGCTATCTCCTGCCTTGTGATATGACATAGTCATACTAGTGGTAAAATGCACTTCTACATTGCTCCTGTCCTTTCTTAGAGACTGGTAGGTGAAGAAGACAGTAACATCACAAACTAGGATAGAAAGTAGATAATCCATATATTAAAGGAACACAAACGGGGACCAGTGTCAAGATAGAGGTAGAGAGATAATATGATATTGAAAAATGTTTGCTTAATTACATTTGTGCAGGGCCTACAGTTAAGGATTACAGTAGACAGGATTTCCAGGAAGTGGAATGCTATGGTTGGAATGGACAGGCAAAGCAAGACCTCACTGCATCCCTACAGATGTTATTCTCCTGAATTTACATGTCATGTATGGACAATATTTGCAAAAGTAAAGTCTATATTTCTTGCCAGTAATGCATAAGAATGAACATACAATGGGATACCAAGTCATAGTTTAAATATGGTAGAAACATGTAGACAAGTATCCCAGAACCCACCCCTAGCAAATGCTACGTGAGACTCCAGCTTCTCATTGCAAATGGGGAGACATATGAGCAAATTGATTTGTATGTGTAAGAAAGGGAGCAAACCTCAGCTTACACCTGCATCTGATAATCTGATATCTGAGATCAAATGAGGCATTGGGCAGTCAGAAGAGGAAACAGCCAAGGCGGGAAACAAGATTCTCAGAGATTCCATCCGCTTCTTTTTTTTTTTTAATTTCCTTCTTACCAAAGAAAGCACAGAGCCCTGATGAGTAACTGAAAGTACAAGGAGAATCAGGCCTCAAAGTGTAGTACCTATTTTCTCAAGACAAGGGCAGCCATGGCGCTGGGCAGACATGTTCTGGAGAACTCCAGTCTGTAAGCCAAAGCCTGCATCCCGGAAGCCACCAACAGAACCTGTCACTAGAGCAACAGGTCTTAGAGGGGCAAGTAGGGCTAAGCATAAATGGCCATTGCAGCAGACCCAGAGGCCAGGAACAGGGGTAATGGTTGGGAGGATGAAAAATACTCCTTGTGACTCCAAGGAGTCCTGTACACAACTCAAGGGTGGCCCAGGTCATTACTTTGGATTATCTGGAGCTGAAAAATGACTTAGATATTCACTGAGTAGAGGAGGGGAAGACAGCCATTGAGATAGATTAGATAGAGTCCAATTAGTACTTAGGTATTTGTGTATTTGCAAAATCACATTTGTATACATACACACACGCGCACGCACACACACACACAAACACATACACAGTTCTCTCAGTTTTTTCACTGTCTATAAGAAAAACAACTTCATTTTCCCCTTTTTAAAGAGCCATGAGATTATGAGTACAGATTATGTAACTGCCTAGGAAGTTATGAAGTTCCTACATTACATAACATCTAAGAATCAGGGATGCATTTATTTTCTTTCAACGAATGACATAATTCTCACTGGAAAACACACATAAGTTATGAGGTGCCTGCACATGTTACATTTCAAAACTGGCTAGCAAAAGCACTGATGGGCTCTTACATAAGGCACTCTTCCATACATGAAACTCAATTACTAAGGGAACATTTGCCTGGCTGCTCCAAGTCTTGAAGTCACAGAGTATTGTAAATTAGAGTCACATTGACACTGTTTCCATTCTACTTGGTTTTAACTCATTAACAAGCTTCATTTGGCCTGTTTTAAGGATCCAATTTAATTTTGTTAAACACTCCTAAATATGATGAGAATCACTCAATTATAAGACTAATTACACATCAGCCTCCCACAAACCCAGACATAAATTAGACATCAACACAATCTAGACCACTGTGCCTCTTCGACTTCTAAGTTGTCATTTCCTTTCATGGACACAACCTCTTACCAATCAACTCTTGAATAAATACCTTTGACCATACAAGTTCTCTGGGTTATTATGAATCCCACCCTGCCAGCGGCAGTTCTCAAATGTGCCTTCAGAGCCCCCAAACTGACTATTCACCTTCTCATCAAACTCCCAAAAATTCACCTCTTGAATAGATTTTACCATCTTACCACTCTCCGCAGGTATCCCCTGTTTTCTCCACTTCTGAGTGCCCAAAGAACTAGAAGAAGGCACATAACTGTCCTAAGAAACTCAGCTATTCATTCATACCAGCATCCTTAGCTGGATTCTCAATTCCACAAGTTTTTTATTCACCTTTACTGCATTTTCCATAAGCAGCTGTTTTGAACCTTCTGAAGTTTCTTCAAACTTCCAAACTGCCCCACTGTTCTCCCTGAAATAGACTAAGAAAAGTTGTGGGAATTTATACTAAACTTTCTCACCATTATCTCAAATCTAATATAATCTTTACCTTTCTCTACTCACCAAACTCAGGAAAATACATTCAAAAGAGTTTTAATAAACACTTTTTGAGGGGGACCTGCTATAAGTGAAGTATGTTACAGGGCACATATCTCTGGCAGAATCAATGGCCCAAGTCCCTAGGTCTAGCAAAACCTAGCACTATAAACTCAAATTATCACCCTAAAAGGAGACAAGGGTCAGTAGAGGACTCACAAAGTGAGGAGAACAATCTAAGGCTGATTAACTTCAGCCAACAACACCTGCAACCTTAAATCTACCCCCACAAAGTGTAGCTCCAACCTAACAATGCCCTCCAATGTCAGTCTCTTCTCTGTATTGTCTCAAACTAGAAGTGCACTTGAGTCACCTTTACTCTTACAAGAAAAACAATAGAATAAAATAAACTTTTTCACCTCAGCTCACTGTTGTAGGGGCTGGAGCGGTGGCTCGGCGGTTACGGCGCTTGCCCAGTATGCGCAAGTACACAGGTTCAAACCCCAGCACCCACGTACACAACTAAGTGTCAGAGCAATGAAAGCCATGTGAAAAACTCAATAAAAATTGATTCTCTGTCCTTTTCTCTTTTAAAAAACTCACTGTTGTACCTAGCTGCTATCCCATCACATATTTACCATCTCTCATGGTAAATATCA
The DNA here is from genome assembly GCA_004027875.1 of Aplodontia rufa. Lineage (NCBI taxonomy): Eukaryota > Metazoa > Chordata > Mammalia > Rodentia > Aplodontiidae > Aplodontia > Aplodontia rufa. The sequence goes on from PVKS010009744.1 coordinate 20,035, forward strand.
GTTGCTGCTTCTTCCTTTTCTGATCATTGTCTTCTAAATCCTGTGACTTTTCAAACTAATCTTTCAGAAGTTACTGATGCAGTTATAACTTAACTTTACCTTCCTTTATGTTTTCTACAATGGAGGTGGATATTTTCTGATTTTAAAAATGTATATTCCTCAGGAGAATTCAAATGTTCTAATATTTTATCACTTAATTCATGTGATTAATACAGGTAATATGTAGGAATGCTCCGAAATTTATTAAATGGTAAACAAACTGTATGTGTTTTAAACTCATTTCAATTGAAGTAAAAATTTCTAACTAAGAGATTTTAAGGGAGGAAAAAAAAACCCACCACCAACAAAAACAAAAAATTATTTCTTCTCTTCTAGAATAAGGTCCAATACAGAACACAGGGCTAAGGAAAGCCAGAGCTTCATTTCCTAAGACAACGTAATGGACAGGACCACCCCAGTGCAGGCATCTTTTAAGTCATGTATCAGATCCAAATCCTGAACAATTTAGGTATAGTTGTTCATGGAAACCGGATGGATTCACTGCTTCCTTCAGTTATAAGTAATTTTCTTGCCTTTTGTCTATAAAACTCCACGAAGTGCTGAGTTTTCAAAGATTTGGATGCTAATGCAATCATGAGGAAAATAGCAAAAGAGTGAAATTCTAATGCTTATTAGTGTCAAGTAAATATTTCAGAATCCCCACAGAGCATACTTAACAACTGTATTGTTAGTAACGGAAATAATTTTCCTAACTTGGCTTAAGTCACTAACCATGACTTTTAGGGGAGTACAAGTAGACAGAAATGATATTACAGCTGGGTCTTCTCCCCAGTATTTGATCATCAGTGCTCCCTAACCTGCAAGAACTGTGCCGTAGCATTCAATAGCTTGGGAATCCTAACTACCTGGAAGACACCCAGGCAAAGCTCAGGGCTCTCGCCCTCATCACACATTGAAATTCTTTTTCCTGAACTGCTGAAATCATGAGTTTCTAGAACTTTTCTTTCTTTTTGCTTCTCCCCATAGTGTGTATTTTTCTTTTTGTTGACAACAATCTAATGTGCCTGGAAACTGCTTCAGCTGCCTATGTTCCACTTGGGATCATTGTAATACTTTTGCAGATGGCTTGGAGCATTTCTTTTTCTCAAATGAGCCATGAACTCTAAATCACTTTGCCGTACTTCTGCACTGATATATAAAATATACTTGAGGTAGCTGCAGTCATTTTTCCCCCCCACTGGACAGCAGATCCATTAGTTAACCTGGGAAAGGATCCCAAGTCCATTTTTTCATAGCACAATGATTATCCCAGTTATCCAGGATACACATCTTAGTTTGGGTTCCCTCAAAAAGACAGGAACTTAGGTTAGTTTGGGTTACTTGAGATAATTTATTTGGAAAGTGATTCCAAGGAGTGTAAGTCAGGCAGTTGGCAAAGTATGAGGACAAGAAACGTCAGTGAAGGGAGTGGTATGGAGCCACTGCCGCTGGGCTCAATCCCATAAGACATTCTGAGGATACCTGAAGAATAGCCCTCAGAACAGTCCCAAAGAGCAGAGAGGTAATGCAGCATTTGTTTTCTGGCTCCAGTCTTTCACCAGGTGAAAGTTGTTCCTGGGATATTTCAATCACCAGCATCACCATGGGAATTTCTAGGCTGCTATGCATCAAAGGAATAAGTTCCCATGAGTTACCAAACTGCTCATGTAGATCAACAAAGACTGCACACTTGAGGTGGAATACTGTCAATGTGCATGGGAAATGTTCCTCTAGGTGAACCCAGAGGTTGGCCAAGGACAAATCAACAGCTTCCATTGCGGCAGCCAACCACCCAATTCCTTTTTTCAAGTTGTCATGACCAGCTGATTCAAATTTCACGAAGTCTCTCTGACCTCCCTATCACCAATATGATCAGCTATATTCATCTTCTAGTCTTTAATCCCTTCTTTCCACCATCTCCTGTGATTACTCCAAATCTGAGGCTTCCCACTGTTTTCAGGATGGGTCTTATGAGGTCACTGATCTGCCCTACCTCTCCAACCTCCCTGGCCACCAACCCTTCCAATATTTTTCCTTTTACTCACCTCCTCTCTTCCTATAATACATGATAATCCTTTCCAGTTTTAAGACTTTCCCACACAGAATGCTCCAACCTTGCCTTTATTCAAATTCTACCCACTCTTTGGAGATTCACACCAAGAACAGAAACCTAAAAATATGTTTTCTTGGCTGTGGTCTGTACTCTCCCCTCCTCCTCCTTGTATCTACTCTAGTCTTGATGGCAATTTATGCCAATTATAAAGTTGTGTTTGAGTACAGCAGAAATCCCCAGCCAAACTCTAAGTATCAAAGGCAGAGAGTGAAAGCAAGGCCACTCTCTTAAGTTCCTCCAGTACTCACTGTAGTGTCCACCAAAACACATATAGAAAATAAACAGAACTTTATCTTAAAGTGAGAGTGTACACCAACAGAAAGAGGACATCTTATGAAGAAACTGGCGGAGAGCTAATATACAACTTGGGTTTGTTGGGGTGATTCCAAGAGGGCGTTAGGAAAAAATGCATATCATGTTGCAGTTGGGAACTATCAAGAAGTAGGAACATTTCACTGATTACCTTGACAAATTTAATTTAGAATGGAATATTAAATCTGAGTTGAAGCCATGCTAGGTAAAGCAGCAGCAATCACTCACGTCAGTCACAAGAGAGGGATGTTTAATCACTTGCCACTCGACAGCATCCTTGCCTCGGCCTTGTTCCAGATACACTCAAGAAGCAGCTCTGTCTCGCTATTTGAATTCTATAAGAAGAATTTATGTTCATGCGGGAGCACCACAGTCTAGCTGTGAGTTGTGGAAGCCAATTCTCACTTTCTCAAAAGTTGTTCAAAAGATACCAGCATAACTTAAACCATTGTTGAATTAACTTCAGATTCACTCTAAACCTAATGAGAATGCTAATTTTGATAATTTATTGCTCCAACTTTTTGGCAAGCATGAGGCACATGGAAGGGAATAAGCATGTTGGTCCACTGGCTCCATGTGCAGGAGGGAAGGCTGGCTGATACAAGACAAGTGTGAACACCGACTCAAACAAAATGCACGTATGTGGAAGGTCCTGAGTTAGTGTATGGACGAGCATATGAAACCCCCCCCCCTGGAGGAAAGGGTCAAACTTTCCAGGAAGACAGGCCAACTGGGATGGATGTGGAAGGATAACTAGGAGCTGCCAGTTGGCAAAACAAGGGTGAAGAGGTCCTTCCACAGCAGACACGGAATAGGAAATGGTGTGAACTGGCATAATTAACCGAGAGAGAAAATATCAACCAATGTTGCTAGAACATACTTTCCTCAAAAATATTTTTCAATGACTTTTGAAATTCTAAATTACATAGATTTTACATTTTATGGATAAATAATTCACCTACAATGTAAAAATCAAGTAGGGATTTATTGACTGGAAAAAACCCAAGAGGATTAGATGAGAATATACCCATTCTATCGTAAAAGCAAGGAAAACCAGGACATATCGTTTGAGCTCAAAAATTTATATATTTGATGACTGAAAGTCTTTTCTTTTTTCTCCTTGGTTTTCTGGATTCAGGCACGCTTCCAAAGTAAGTAAAATAATTCAGGACTCCTCAGTGCTGTATCAAATTTGAGAAGGAGCGAGGACCACACAAAGAAGACAACTGAACTAGCCCAGTGTAGAAAGTGGTTTCTGTCTTATTAAGGAACCTGAGTGCTGAAGAGGAAGCAAATTATACCAAAAAGTAACTACTTTTATTTATGGATCCTACACTAGAAAGGGAAGCAGGGTATCAGGGGAATGCAAGTTAACTCAAAATAACATATTTAAGTTACACATCCTTCCCTTGAATATAAGAGATTGAAAAAAAATCAAAACCTTTTCCCATGAAAATAAAGAACCAAATCCCAATGTGTGGAAATAAAGCCAAACAATTTACTGGGTCTCCTTTCTGTTATGCCAAGAAAACGCTGGAATTTGATGACTCTTGTACAATACTGAAACAATTTCTCATGCTTTGACAAAGCAGACACATATTTTCATGCTATTAAAGTAGAAGGTCCAATCTTTAGATAATTTACTTTGGAAAGTCAATGCCCAAAAGTTAATGCATAACTTTATAGTCCTTTAACACATTTTTACTGTTTAAGATCATTTCTATCTAGCTTGAAATAGAAATAATCCATAAATTCCAACATTTATGTCATTGGAAAACAGATGAACAGCCCACTATTATCAGGAAAAGAAACTGAGCAAACCAGTAACAGGTAGGACAAACAATTCACAGAGGAATGTAAGTAAGTGTTCCACGAGCAGATGAAAAATGCTCACCCTCTCCACTCGTTAAGGAACTGCACGTGACAAACAGGATTACTTTTCACTACCCAGATTAGCTGAGGATTGGAAAGCAGTGTGGGCAAAGAGGAAGGAATGGATGCTTCCCCTTCCAGAATCTAGTCACAGCATGGGATTTCAACACTCATATGGGAAAATGAGTTAACAATCCTAAAAAATAATATTTTTCCTATGACCCAACAATTATATTTGCCACATAAAACCATATGTTAGTAAACAAATTTGAAATTCACTGTAGAAAAAAAAAGTCAACCCAACATCCATCAAAACAGATTTGCCAAAACATACCATTATGAAGCCATACCTCACGTAAATACAATGTCATTTTAAACAGCTACTGAAACGAGTTATTTATTGAAGATATCAATGGATTATATTGGAGATGTCCTCTCAGCTTTTATGAGGAAGAATCCAATTGCTGAAATGTATTTCTATGAAATGAGCAAATTTTCATAAAATAATAATACATAACTATTTGTATCAGCCAAAACATACAAATGCTGTTATCTCATTTTATTTTTATTTGAGGCAGGACATGTTTTGCTTTAAGAGTAATTTCTGGCAACAAGATACAAAGGGAATGTAACTCCTCATTCCTGAGATCTCTCTAATATCTTTTGATAAAAGTGTCTGTTAGTACCAAGGTTTGTATGAAAATGTAATAGTAAGCCATGCTTTAATGGCCCAAAACAGGGCACTGGGAAAAATGAAGATGCCACTATGATTTATTTTCTTTTCCTAATGAGAAATGCCACATAGTTGCTCAGTAATATTTGTAACTGCAAAAAGCCTTCACAAAAATAACTTAATTGCTACTGACAGGCCTAATAAATGTGACTAAATTCTGTCTAGCAATGCCATGACTGACAGAGTGGAGGAAATCCAGAAAAGGCCACATGTGGTTTGGGAAAACTTCAAAATTTGGAGTCTGTTTCCAGGCCAAGTTATGCGCTCACAGTGCCATCCCAATGCTCAACCATGGTCTGAAACCTTAGGAACTGTCCTGGTTATTTCAAGGACACATTCTAGCAAAGAGGAATGGACAATGCTGGATATAAGAACCAGGAGGGCAACTCCTCTGTCCCCCAGCCTTGAAGTTACGGGCGCAAAGCAGAACACTGTTGAAACACTCACAGGAAATAAATCAGCAGTCCAACTTGCACAATTAAACTATAAATTAAAAAAAAATAATAAACTATAAATTCAAAAGTGATTGAAAATTGAGGCTTTTAAAATGTGTAGACCTATCATCCAACCATGTTTTACCTCTTTTACTGAAATAATTTCAATAACAAATTCATATATTCATATTGATTTGAATAAATTCAAATCTGGTAGTCACTAGTATAAAAATATCCTGATGGCTTCTGCTTCAAGAAGAAAGCTCGACGGACACCGTAGCGGGCTGCAAGATGCACTCTAACAGGAATCTGGCACCACACAGACTCCCAACACGAAGCTCACTCCCCTAGCTCAGCATTTCTCAGCTTTTGAGCTACTGACATTTCCAGCTGGGTGATCTTTGCCATGGCTGGATAATGCTTTGCGGTGGTGGCTGTCTTAATACAGGGTATGATGTTTAGCAGTACCTCTGGCCTCTGCCAGTAGTGCCTCCTCCCAATTGTGACAAGCAAAAATGCCCCCAGGTGCTGCTTAATGTCCCCTGGGGGATAAAATTACCCTAGGTTGAGAGCCACTTGCACTAGATATAAGTATATAAATCTCAGAAAAAGCATTAATGCGTCTCAGAAAAGGAGAAAATGAAATATATGGTAAAAGCACAAAAAATAATGAAGAAAAAACTACTTTGAAAATTTAAAAGACAGACCTTCAGGAAGCTTCTAAAACCTTGCCTTTTGTCTTGAGGAAGACACCTAGGAAACATTTTAAATCTGGGTTTCCTTCAGTGAATGTGTGGGTGAATCCTCGTCCCTTATGTGATCACACATCTTCATTAGCACTGAGATGGAACAGAGAAAAATACCTCCAATATGAAATCTAGGTTTCTATCCTAACCATCAGTCTATGCCCTGGGACATGGTATACCATTTGCTGACATCAGTCATTAGCATATATAATGGGGAAGATAATCGGCACTGAAGCAGACCACTGTGTGGTTTAATTGAGGTGACCCAGGTGCCACACCAAGCACAAGGTCAGCTTCAAGGCAGGTGCGTGCTCAACGTTCTATCCCTTCCTCCTCACAGAGTTTAACAGGAGAGAAGAACTGCGGGTGGAAGGCATCCTGTCCTCCACTTGAGGTAAGAGGCTGTGAAACCATCTGTTGAGGAAACAGGAAGACAGAGAGGAATCCTTCCAAGACGGGCGACAGCAGCTCAGGCGAGCTGAGAAAGATCTAGTCCTGGTCCACTCAGCTACTGGTGAATGACAGGCTGTGTTTTGCTGCTGAATTGAGACATCTTTCTTTTTTTATTTTTTTTTTTGATGTTGTTTCTTAAGAGATTCATGGAATCTTTAAACTTATGCATTAAGAGGTTGTTACTGATCATAATATTGTCACATACAATTTACTTTAAAATGCTGATGAAGTGCTGTGCCCAGTAACTATGACTTTTTTTTCTTTTGGTTTCCACATCAACTTCATTATAGTTTCAGGCTTACAGAAAACTGTAGTGGAAAGTACAGAGAGTTCTCATCTGACTCCTCCTACACAAAGACCCTGCCTCCCCACCACCCACAGGACATCAACATTAAAACTGTTCCATAAGTTTTGACAAATGCATAATGACATGTGTCTACTATCACAGACCACATAGAATAATTTTACTAACCTAAGAATCTTCTGTGCTCTATCTACCTCCTCATCCTTCGGAGTCCCTCGCAGTCATGTATCTTTTTACTGTCTCCATAGTTTTACATTTTCTAGAATGTCACATAGTTGGAATCTTCAATATTACAGCCTTTTTAGATGGGCTTTTCAATTATTAACATGTATTTAAGATCCTCCCATGTCTTTCCATGGCTTGATGGCTCGTTACTTTTCAGCAATGCATAATATTTCATTGCGTAGATATACCACACTTATCCATTTACCTACTGAAGGACTTCTTAGAGGTTTCCAAGTTTTAGTAATTATGAGTAAAGCTGCTTGCTGTAAGCACCTATGTGTAGTTTTCTGTGTGGTATTACTGAAATGAGTTGAAATTTTATGTCCAATTAGTGTGACTGAATGATTACATAGTAAGAATATGTTTCTTTTGTAAGAAACTACTGACTGTTCTCCAGAGTGGCCATACCTCTTCCTCCTTGGTATAGGAGAGAGCAAAACCCTGAAAAGAAGAGCTGGCTTGTAGCAGTTTGGCAAGTTGGCCAAAACTAGGCCGTGCAGAAGAGAAAAAAGGAAACCAACTTTGAGATCAAGAAATGAACCTAAGCTCAGGTCCCCAGTTATGATAATGGATCATTCAGTACTTAGTTCTCACACCCAAAATGGTGTGTGCTGTGTTTCTGTGTATGAGAGGGCGCATGTTTCAGAAGGGCACATTCTCAAATGTGCATGTTTGCTACTCTACAACTAAGGTTTTTCACATAGAAAGAGATACCCTAACAAAATATTTAAAATGCATTAATTTACATAAGCTTTGTATTATTTAAGCATACTGGGAACTTGAGAAACTAGGAAAGGCCATGGTTTGTGCCCTTCTTGGAGAGGTTGTACTTCGACTGCTCTACAACCGCAGTGACTGTAACCTCACTGCCTACAACTCATCCCACTCTTCAGCTAATTCCTACTCTTGACTCCCAATCGCTACTCACCAAATGATAACCGAGCACCTAAATAATACTTACAAAAATGTCACAGATAAAAATCTTCCTTCCCAGAAGAAACAAGGATTTCTGGGCAACACAAAGCAAACTCACAAAACCTCTCCAAGCAATTTATATCACATTATGAGCAGATTTCTTCCCATATCCATCCTTTAGAAGTTGTTTAGCTTAAGAAAAAAGCAAAAAGTCTCTTCCTAAGGAAATAATGCATTTAATGTGAAAATTAAGAGGCAAGAACTTAAGATTTGCACGGCCGTGAGTGGTTTCATGTTTCTAACTATAAAATCAGGAAAAGAAGGTATTAACTGTAAGAATGAGGACAAGCTAACCTCACTCCACCTTGTGGACTCCATAGTTTCCAAGGACAGAGGCATTATGAAACTGGGCTGATTATCATCAACTATAAACGGCAATGGTCACAGAAGGATACAACATCACAGATCTCTCTAGAATGTGGGAAAGCACCAGTATTTTATCACCCAGGTGTGGGTGTGAAAAGGCATTTCAATACAGTGATTAAGACTTAGGATTCTAGGGGCTGGAGTGATGGCTCAGCAGTTATGGCGCTTGCCCAGCATGTGCAAGTACATGGGTTCAAAACCCAGCACCCACATACACAACTAAGTGTTAGAGCAACGAAAGCCATGTGAAACACTCAATAAAAATTGATTCTCTATGTGTGTGTGTGTGTGTGTGTCTCTCTCTCTCTCATTGTCCTTTTCTCTTAAAAGAAACAAAAAAGACTTAGGGGCTCAGGGTCCACTACTTTTAACTGTAAAATCATGGGCAAGTTATTCTATGTTTATGAACATTAGTTTCATCTACGAAAAGAGAATACTACCACGTTGCTCTGATAATTAGGTAAAATTAAAGATTATGTATGTAAAATATTTAGCAAAGTGTGTGGCCCCACTAGTTCACAACAAATGGTAGTACCCAACATTAACTATTGATAATTCAATATGTATCCAGAAACTAATTAAAATAACCACAACCAACACAATGCTGGTCTGGAGCATCCAGGAGACTCTGTACTTTTAAGTCTCATTTACAAAACTGCTAAGAAGAGCACCAGAATTTCAGTCACTTGGGTGCCCCTAAATGATAATGAATAGGTCATTTGTCCTGGGTTTCCTTCCATTTCACTCATTAGGACTACTCAGAACCACTAAAATAAGGCTTAGCCACAATCATTTCCCATATTTGTTCATGAAGGGGGTATCAGAAAGCCATCACTAGTCTTTATTACTCACAGCAATGAATGTCATGATTCTAAGCTATGTGTTTTTTCTTTTTTAAAAGAGAGAAGGACAGAGAGAATCAATTTTTATTGAGTTTTTCACATGGCTTTGTTGCTCTGACTCTTAGTTGTGTACGTGGTGCTGGGGTTTGAACCTGTGTACTTGCACATGCCGGCCAAGCGCCATAACCACCGAGCCACCGCTCCAGCCCCCTAAATTGTATTCTTAAGCAACATACCTTAGGGACAGACATTCTCACCTGCATGAGTAGTTTCACTATTACCATGACTCAGTTGAGGCCTGAGGTGATCTATAAATATTTACCAAGTGCCAACCATGCACTTAGTTGGTTATAGTGTTAAGGATGCAATGATCAAGAAAATCCATGTGCTCTTTACCTTTTGAAGAATTGACCACTAGCCCAGGTTCTATAACCCTTCTTTGTCACCCTCATTACATCCCAAACTAGTAAACATGTGAGTGTACGTGTGTACACAATCACATAAATAGTGACTCAAAGTTTTATTAAATAATATCCTTACACTCTTGTCTATTTAATTTAGTTGGGGTGTTTTACAGCTGGTTGTAACTCACTAAATTAATTTGATGGGTTGCAACCCACAATTGGTAACATAAAGGCTTCCAGTAGGTAGTCCACTGTGAACACCCAACACAAGTTTAAGTTTGCTCAACAAAACATTTTCCCCTGGGGGAAAAATGAATTTTCTATACTTTTTCTCATACTAAGATTTTCTATTGCACTTCTTCTGATTAAATTCAACCAAAAATAATAAAACCTCATGGAATTCTGATGATTCTCTTGTTCATTCTGGGAGGAAGAGAATGGCTAAATATGGTGCCAGATTCTCTCCAACCAGGAGAGAAACTATCCATCAACACTCTCATTCCTCCTAGTCCTGGGGCATCCTAGGTTGTCACACCAGGGCCACTTGCAGAGATCAGTTTCTATCACTTCGTTTAACTCTGCAATAAAGCTTCATTAATGTTAACCTCATTTATTTGGAATTTGGCATAGAACCTTTAAACAATGTTTACCCACATTTACCTTTGCCAATCTAAGAAGAAAAAGATTGATGAGCAAATTAAAAGCAAAAAAGAAGCTTTTAAGAAAAATATTTACCTTATTTAAGAGAACACACCATCTAGCATGGTGGTGCTCACAGCACAATCACCACTGTGACAAATTCTGATTACAAATCACTTTTATCTATTTGTGAAGGCAGCTCTGGCAGGAATTCTATTTGGCAAAACAATCAAACTGTTCAAAATGTTGTCTGTATTTTAATGAAGCTGCATTTATTTTAAAGCAGGCTGTGACTCAGAATAGCATATTCAAAATTTTAATGAGTGCCTGAAGTTATGTTAGTAAAGTTTTATACTATTAAACACCTTAATCCCTAAATACTAGTTTCACCAACACAAACTTCAAAGCAGTCTGTTCAACAATTATGACTCCGTGAGTCTGAAAGTTTCATTTCCTTCTACACAAAATAACTTCATGTTATTCAGAAGAAATGCTAAGTATTACTCTATTTTTCTTAATCATGACCCCCATTAAGATAATCCTAAAGTCATCCATTTATAAGTATGTTATCTTGAATCTGAAATTCTTAGTTCTTTCTGGCTTGAATGAGGATTCAGTCTTCCAATAATTTCAAATGCTCTGGGGATTTTCAAACATTCTATGTCCCTCAGTTTATATCACAAAATATGCACATCCCTAAAATACCCTGCATATATGAAAATGTTTCCATTACTTTTTCCACTGTACTATCTATCTAGAATATGGTCAAAGGGAAATGAAAAGAGAGTAAAAGCAAAAGAGAAAGGGCAGAGGAAAGGGTGAGAAGGTACAGAGGAGAGGGCAAAGGATAGAGACATGGAACAGACACCAGATGTTCCTTTGCTCAATTTATATTTAACACAGGCATAGAATGAGGTTACCATCATTCAAAATTATCTATGTTAACCGACTGCAAAGATGACAGAAACATAAAAGGAATGAATCCATGACAATGCAGGTCTTTGGATGCCAAGGTGGACATTACCCAGAAGTGACTGCTGGGACTCTGCCCCATTTCAGCTGTGTTCGCCATCCACTGCCATCTGAAAAGTCATCTTAGTGACCAAATCATGATATTTCCACATCAGATGGTGAGACTATGGATTTCCAAACTGTGTGAATCTAACAATAACTAGAGGAACTTGTTAACATATGGGCTCCCAGTGCCACCCCAGAACTGCTGAACCAGCACCTCCGGTCAGTGAGGAATCTGAATTTTCTAATTGATGGCAAAATCAGACTGTTGGCTTGTTTTTCCTTTTTTAAAGAGTAAGGGCGTGGGGAGAGAGGGGGAGAGGGAGAAGGAAGGAGGGAGGGAAGGAGGGAGGGAGGGAGAGAAAATCAATTTTTATTTAGTTTTTATGTGCCCTTTATTGTTCCTTGCGTACGTGGTGCTGAGGTTTGAACCTGTGTACTCGTGCATGCCAGGCAAGCAGCGTAACCACCAAGCCACTGCTCCAGCCCAGGCGGTTGACTTTTTGCCTGCCTGACAGGCAGCACCCTCCCAGCACTTCCACCAAGGCGCCCATACTGCCATTCTGATAAAGGATTAATGGCTCTGAAAATAAAGTTTGGACACAGCTACTGGAAACTAATTTGAAAACTACAGTACTAAATTCCAATAAGGTAAAGAAGGGGGCAGACTGTGGTAACCGTGGCCATGAAAAATGTTTGTCTAGGCTCTAACATTCAACCAGTTTGCATCGTAAAATCTAGAAAGTGAAATATAACGAAGCCCGTGGCTGCGCTGTCTCTCTAGCAGAGTCTGGGGATTATCCATATATTCCAAATCTTCAGATCACCACGGGATTTAGAATTAAATAATCATCCAAAACATGGCATGGTCTGTAAATACATTTACATTCTTTGAATAAGAATTGCTGGGAATGAAGAAGGCTTAAAGATCAACTTTTCCTTCAACAACACTCAGGAGCAGCGGGAAAAAGCCACATCAGATGAAAGAGCAAATAATTACTTTCTAAAACTCTCCCTGCCGCTTTCATTTTACTTTCATTAACTACAAATTATAGTCAAACAAACTTCATCTCTGAATTAAAGCATTTCAAAAATATAGGTACATATACATATCAGGGATGTGAGCCAAAGGCTGATTCCACAGCTGTGTTTAAAAACGAAGGGCAATCAAGTAAATTCCGAACGGTAAATTCCTCAGAGGGAAACTTCTGATTCTTTCCTCTTCCTTGTTCTCTTCTGGCACATTTTTCCTGCTCCTTAATGCAGTATTGTGCGCGCTGAGAGCACTTTATAAATAATAGTACATGAAATGAAGTGTAGACCCAAGCCTGGTGGGATCAATGCTTAGGCATAATTCCAAAGGTTAACTTTAACCATGCAAAAATTATCCCACATTCCTCAAATGTACTGCCGAAATAGTCTCATTTCTAAAGCAAAATGTACAATCAAAATGTGGAATGTCATTCTACTCTGAACAGCTTACATGCATCGGTGATAGCAAATCAATCTAAAAACATGAAAATAATTCATTGATTGCTGTATTTTTCTAAAAATCTCTAAAGCTGTGTCCACACTTTGAACTCAAAATTAATTAGTTCTTAATTTCTCATGATAATGGTGGGGGAACTGTAACATGGATACGAAGGAATAAGCCATCCAAAATTTTCTGGAACTGTGTTAATATTCCTGTTTCTTTGGGGGTCTTTTGGGAGGGACTGACTGATTCCATTTCATTTTTATTAGATAAGTGACAAAGTTTATTTCGATCTTTAAGTAAAAATACCTAACAACAGAAAAAGAAGATACAGTTTATGTTCCAGTTTTTTTTTCCCACATTTATTAGAAGTATATTGCGATATATGTTCCAGTTTTTATTTACCCAAACTGTAGGCCAGAGATTTTTTAAAATGCCATAAGTAAGTAGGTACGTAACCCACTAAAGGCAGTGTCTTCTTCTATATAATAAGCACAAAGCATCCCAAGATACCTCAAAATTACTGAAAATTAATTTAGAACTTTTTATTCTAAAGCAACTGGCAAGTACAAGGTTTATACAAAGATAAGGAATCACATGTGAAAAATTAACCATGTCTTCTTATGGTTGTACCGCCACCATCATCACAAATAAGAAGATAACAAGATCGGAGTGTCTGTAGGCATGCCAAAATCCAGCTAAGAACTCTCACACACACTCAAAAAAAAACTGTAAAATAATGTACATTCTATATGATGAATAACTCTAATAAAATGAGATTGGATTAAGAAAATCTGGACTAAGCAAAGAAATCAAGAAATTTTGCAGTGCTAGGAATCAGAGAAATGCAAATCAAAACTTCACTGATATTCTACCTCACCCCTGTCAGAGTGGCACAAATGAAGAATACGAACAATAACAGATGCTGGAGGCGCTGTGGGAAGAGAGGAACACTGTCACACTGTTGGTGGGACTACAAGTTTGTACAGCCACTCTGGAAAGCATGTGTGGAGACTCTTCAAAAAACTTATGACTCAGCTATCCCACTCCTGGGTATTTTCCCAAAAGAAATGGAATTGGCATATTACAGAGATATAGCTTCATCAATGTTTACAGCAGCTCAATTTACTATAGCTAAACTATGGAACCAACTCATATGCCCCTCACTGGACGAGTAGATTCAAAAACTTTGGTACATACATACAAAGGAATTCTACTCTGTTATTAGAGAGAACGATAACATGGCATTTGCAGCCAAATGTATAGAGATGGAAAAAATTATGCCAAGTGAAATACCCCAAACTCAGAGACTCAAGGGCTGAATGTTTTCTTTCATGTGTGGAAGCTAGAATACAATCGGAAATAGACTGAAAGTAGGCTAAGCTAATAATAACCTCAACTTGGGTGAGTTTTTACACGAGCAGCGGGAACCTTGCCTATGATGCTGGGGAATGAAGGGAGTGGGGTGGGAATAAGAGGGATATCAAGGCAGCTGGAGGGAGGGAGTAGGGGTTTTATCAACCCAGTGGGGAACCTTCGACTTCCATGAGAATCCCAACTAACAGGGGGGTAAAGTAGGGGAAACATAGGATTGGGGGAAACCCAAAGCGGGGAAATCATGACCTGGCATCAGCCTTGGCTTGCTCAGTCACTATGCATGTGATCATGATTAAGCAGCAACAATACCCTCCTATATGTATAACTATGTTGAAAGAATTTTTTAAAAAAAGAAATTTCGCAGTGCATAGTATCATTCAGCAATAAAAGTCTTAGAATGAACAATAATACAAAACTGAACAGCAACAACAACACAAAGTCAGACCAGGAGGGATAATGCTCAGTGTATACAATGATATATCCTGAATCATCTGATGGTATCTGTCATCCTCACCTGATGACAACATGAATTTTGTATTATTTATAGTGAAACATATACAACAGAGTTGCTGAAATCATTCTTTAAAAAGAGAAAAAGAGAAACTTCCATATAAATTTCCATATAAATATATACTGTATACTGGCAGGTCACCTTTGAAAATACTTTTTCTTTTTTTTTTTTTTTTGCACCAGGGATTGAACCCAGGGATGCCATGTCACTGAGCCACATCTGCAGTCCTTTTTATTTTTTTATTTTGAGACAAGGTCTCACTAAGTTGCTTAGGGCCTTACTAAGGTGCTGAGTTATCTTTGATCTGCAATCCTCCTGCCTCAGCTTCCCAAGCTACTACTGTTTCAGGTGAGTACCACCACAGCCCGCCTGAAAATATTCAGTAATCTTAAAATAAGGGAAAAAAATCTAAGGGTGGCTGTACAGCTATGTTTCCATTTCTGACCATCTATGTTTGGCTAGTGTCCTATAGGACAAGTAGAGAACTGGCATAGGAAAATGCTCAGTCTAAAAGGAAATGTACTGGGCTCTTTGCTGTTAAGTGAAGAGGAAGCACTCAATAAAAGAAATCTAAGCTTTGTATCATACTGAAGGGAAAAAAAATCCAAATATTGGGTATTTGTAGCAAATTAAAAAGAACCCTAAACTATAAACAATGAGAATTTGTGTTGAAAACATATTATTACATGTAGAGTTATCATTCATCATGGCTATTGAGGGGGCATCCTTGAGATCACAGGTTACATATTTTATAATAATGTTTCTATTATAATATTTATACTTAAAAACATTTTCTGTTGTTGGAAAACTGAATATGATTTTTAATTACGGGAATCTCCAAAAATATTATTTATTTGACAAATATTTTGGAAAAACTGATAAGAATAAAGGTTGGTTTGTTTGCTCCCCCAACAAACCTGCAGTAATTCCACAACCTCAGCTATCAAACTGCCACTTTCTTTCTCTCACAATTTACCTTTCTTGGATTTAGCTCCGATCTTCAGTTTGGAAGGCCAAGCAATCTGAGTATTTGTTTCCTCCATGATCTGTACAAAAATTGAGAGAAATATTGACTCAATTAAGAATTTTAATTTACGGATATGATTTTTTTTAAATAAAGCTTATTTTCAAATATCTAGTTTCCTGTTGATACAACAAAATGATCTCATTTCAAAACAATGCAAAAAAATTCTTGGGAAAAAAGATGTTTTCATAAACCTTTAATCTATTAGAAATATTTAAGTATACTTTGTTACTCCCAGTGTTCCTCTCCATGATGCTCCAGAATTTTTAGAGACAAGACCAAAAGTACATGAACAAGTAATTAACCCAACTCGTTGCCAGAACCATCAGAGATGCTTGCGCTGAATAAAATTCCCCAAGACTATTGCCAGCAATTGCAACACAGCAAGCATGATTTTTGTAAGACAGAACTGTGTGAGTTAGGCCACACTAATGAAGAGCCCCCTGCCCCCAGGGAAAAGAAAGAACTTGCTTTGGGCACATTCGTATTTCATTAAAGCCCATGAAAACCTCCTAAACGGATCACTTCATAAAGCTACATTTCCCGTCACCCTTCACGTGGTCCAGGATGCATTTATGCTGCAGTTCCTTCCCACTTCCACATGCAGCTTACACCAGCCAGGAGAACTTGATGCAAAAACGAGCCCACCCACCAGGAGACGTCAGGGAGCAATGAAGGCAGAACCATGGAGGTGGACAGTAAATAAGGATGAGCAACTCAAAACGTTGCCCCATCGTTCCCTGCTAATTTCATCACATGAATTAGACTAGACTGATGTTCACTTGTGTGTGTGTGTGTGTGTGTGTGTGTGTGTGTGTGTGTATGAAACTGTTCATTGATTTACTGGTACTGGGGATTGAACTCAGGGTGTTCTACCACCTAGCTACAGCCCCAGCCAGTTTTATTTTGGAAACTTGATCTTGCTAAGTTGCACAGGCTGGCCTTAAACTTGCAATCCTCCTGCCTCAACCTCCCAAGTAGTGTGAATTACAAGTGTGCACCCCCTCCACCTGGCTCTCATTTACTTTTCCTTTTTGTAGGGGAGGGGGAGTACCAGGGATTGAACCCAGAGGTGCCCAATCACTAAGCCACATCCCCAGTCCTTTTTGTCTTTTGAGACAGGGTAAGTTGCTTAGGGCCTTGCTAAGTTGCTGAGGCTGGCTTTGAACTTCCGATCCTCCTGCTTCAGTCTCCCAAGCCGTGGGGATTACAGGCATGCACTACTACTCCCAGCTCCTGTTTACTTTTTAACATCAATACAGAATGTACCAAACTAAGATCTGAGAAGTAAACAACTCAATATGCAAATAACAGCAACTACCATTCATTAACCACTTGAAATAAATTAGGAGACTTATTTTTGTAAATGGATTTAGAGTTGACTAAATTAATGGTGCACACAGCTAGGCACATTAACAGTGCAATTAATAATAAGTATCTTTCTTCTCAGTATTGGCCATGAGCTAGACACGAAGCTAAATGGTTAATTGGTATCATCATATCATTGAATCCCCTTTATCACGCCCTAAATGGATTTCAGAAGATGCTTCAGAATGGCAGCCCACACATGTATTCTGTCTATGTATTGTTAGGATTTTTAAAGATTGAGCCAACATTTTTTTTTAAATACAAGAATTTCACATAGAAATTCAGATTTTTTGATTCCCTGGGAAACTTGGCAGATTCAGCACGTAGCGCCCACATTCCCATATGGCAGCACTTGGCTGGCACTGAGGACCAGCTGCCCTCTTTGGTCAGGGCCAGCAGGCCCTCAGCTGCGCCTGGCCGTGTTATGGCTCTGAATTTGAGGTCAAAGCCACACTTGCGGTCACCATCACACTTGTCATGGGGTCCATGCTGCTGACTCTCTTACATCATTTCTCTGCACCAATGTCTCAATTACAACTTGAAAAGCAAAAGGAAGGCCACTCTGTGCTCCCTGCATGGAGGTGCTGGTGTGGCCCTGAAGGCAGGTGAGCTTACTACCCTGCCTCCTCTCTGCTCCCCTCCTGCCTTTTCCTGTTCATGTGTTTACTTGTTCCTGCCATTAATTCTACATCCATATTTTAGAAATAAAAGCTATCATCCTCCTCAACTCCCTCTGCATCAACCCGCACTGGCTGCCCCTCAAAAACAGGGCCATTGCATTTGCTCTTCACTCTTCTCCAGCTGTTTTGGCCCTGGCTCCTTCTCAGGCTCAGCCTTCAGCTGCCACCATGTCCACAACACCATGGTTTCCACTCACACCACCCCAACCAGAATAATCCTTACCCCCGACTGCACTCATTTCCCTCCTAGACCTTATGGCAATTGTGAATCTTCTCTGTTTACCTGTTTATACATAACCTTGCAAAATACAAATTGTGCTTTCTTCCCTGCACACAGCAAGCACAGGGTACCTGGGCAAATGAATCCTCATATCCCTTACTGAGCATGAAGAGCAGGCACCTGGAAGCAAGCGCCAGCCCTGCTGGGTTCTAACAGTGTCGCACTGGGCAGGTTATACAACTTATATCAGTCTCATTTTCCTCCTCTGTAGAACCAGTTATCACATCTACACCTAAAGGGTTGTGAGGACTTAAGCCCAAGTCTGTGTTGGGAAAACCCACGCACAAAGCAAGGCATATAAGAAGTGCCCTGGTTATTCCATGTTGACTACTGCCAGTCAGGCACTGTCCTGGACACCACAGATGCAACAGCAAACCCTCCAGGAGCTCAGGCCCAACAAGGGAGAAGGGACGTTAACCCACCAGTATGGTGCCATGGGCCAAATTTCAGAACAGGGCAGTAGGAGAGTGTATAGAGGGGATCCTAACCCTATTATAGTAGACAAGGCTGTGACATCGAGGAGGAGAAAAAGTTGGCTAGCTGGGGGGAAAGTGGAAAAAGTGTCGAGGCAGAGGAGAAGTGCATGTTTGAAGTCTAAAAGGAGAGAGGGCAGGTGGCCCAGAGGGCCTGAGGGTGATTCAGGCCAGCTTCAAGCCTCACCTCCTGCACCCAGGACAGGGACCAGGTCTGCTGTCATCTCCACTTCTACAGCCACACACTAGGGCACACTCGAGCAGACTTGAAGCAACACACAGCAAAGCTGTGAAGTGTCTGCGCGCAGCTGTCACTGGCTATGAATAAACTGGCTGGTGGAGTGACCAGGGAGAAGGAGCCATGCTTATTTTACTTCGGGAAGTCAGAATTCTCCATAGGAAGTTGCTTGTGAAGCTTTTCAAATCACCCTCTACGTGACTTCACCTCAGTTCCCACAGCTTTGAGAGTGCACACTCTCAACCTGTTCTGACCTCCGCAGTTAGGGGAGTGGCAGAGCCTGAAGCATTCCACCATCAGAAGGGGGCGAGTCTGTTTCTCTGCAGAGGTGTGGGTGGCAGTTGGCCCAGGAGTCCCAGCCCTGGAGCTGGGTGGCTGGAACAGAGGGCTGACCAGCATGTCCCCTCATATTAAGTAGCATAGGGCTGGGAGCAGGGGGTACAAGGCAGGAATTACGGCAGTAAACAAATCAGAGGATCTAAATACACCGTGGTACTTAGAAAGACATCCTAAATAGTCATCAAGAGGAACTGGAACAGGTGAGGTCAGGAAGATGGTTGGAATCAAAGGAGTCACAAAAAATCTGAGAAGTAAATGACTATTTTCTCTCTCTCTCTCACAAATCTAAAGTGAATTCCACCTAGTTGTTTTCATTTTTTAAAAACAAATCATATTATTGTCTTTGTTTCCACCTTCACAAAACCAAAGCTCAAAGAACAAACTACTGATATATCATTTTCTTGAAACATTAACATTTAAAAAAAAAACCCATGGTGATAGGAAGACAACTTTATGAATTTTACACAGGATGAAGACACTGATACCTTTTCAAGGGCTTTTCACACATTCCCCACCATCCAATTAATTCCCACAAAACCTGACAAGGAAATCACTTCCCAGAAATCTGTGATACGCCTTAGTTCTTAAGTCAATATGTTGTTCAAAATGTTCAGATTCTATTGAAGGAATAATTCAACAAGGGGCTAGTTCTGATCACTTCCCCCAACACCACCCCCCAAAAAAGATGGTATAATCCTCAACTGTGTGAAATTTGACCTGAAAGCTGGGAAACAAGCCTAAAACGACTAGTGCTTCCTTACGGAAATACAACTATAAATACATTGTGTCAGTCAAACCAAGGAATGCTGAGCTATGCAAAGCCACAAAACCTCTGAAAAGAAAACGATTATCTTCTGCCTCGGGGGGAAAAAAAATCCTAATGTGAATTCCAGGTAGTTTCTTAAAATCATATTATTGTCCCTCTTTCTCCACCTTTGCAAAATCTAAGCTGAAAGAACAAGCATCTGATTTTGAATCGTTTTCTATAAATGTTAAATCATATATTAAATATTTTAAAGATTTTATTCTACCTTGGTTCTGGATGCTGTATGTTACTGCCACTTCAAATAAGCCAATTTCAACTTCTGGACATCCTCATTAACAAATGAAAGATTTAAAAATCATGGTGATAGGAAAATAATTTTGTGGATCTTACAAAGGATGAAGACAAAGGATTCATTAACAAATTAATCATCTCTCCAATCTACCAATCTCTGCTAGCTTTTCTTGGCTATCGTCTTAGCATGAGAGGAGGTTTTGGAGGAGTCCATCTAAAGTGTAACCATTTGAATAAAAAACTTTCAATCTTCTATTGTTAGATTTCCTGGACTCACTACTTAGGGGAATTAATAGAGATATAATTTAATTTTCATACTACTATCAGACATGATGAATAGCAAATGTTCATAGAATTTGACCTAAATATCAGTTTTTTAAAATACATGAATTTAAGATCATCAGAAAGATGACACACTTTTATAGTTTACCTATAAAGTTATTTTTTATCAAGAAAAATCTGATGATGACAACAATCTATGGATATGTAATGGCTTTGGAAGTTAAAGAGTCATCTAACTTTCTGATTCATGTTTAAATGTTACAAATGGGGACTAAAGTTCCCAGATCAAGATTAATAGCTCAACTTTTTCTATATTAAAAGTATAACTAATAGAAATGAAATTGCACATACCCATCTTTGTTTTAGTTTGTATGGGGTGTGAAAAAGGAGTAGAGGTAGGAAGGGGGGGTTATGTTTATAGAATCAGGAATTTTTTATTTTAACTGGATAAAAGTTATCGGTTAATTTTTTTTAATTTCAGAGATTTACACTGAATCATTAAAATAATTTTACTATCCTAAAATAACTGTTAAAGGTAGAATATAAACAAAATCTAATTCTACATGTAGTTTACCCATAATAAAAATAATTTCCATCTATATTCTTCAGTGTTCATATTGTAAGATTTGTTTCATCTCTACCAAATTTCAGATTAGCATTTCTAATCTGAAATTAGAAATGTGGGAAGACAAGGTATATACAAATGTTCACTAGACTACATATTTTGCAGGTTTGGGGCAATTACAGGATAATACCTTACAGATGGAGGAAACCTTTGCCAAACCATCAACATTCTGCTCACATGCTTATTTCGCCAAATTCTTCACTCCAGACATAAAAAATCCACAGGTAAGTACTCAGCATCTCAGATCAACCCAAAATAAGTCTATTTATTCTAATTTCACTTAAAATATTTATTCTTGGAACAGGAAAAGAACGCTAAGCTCTCTAACTTGACATTTATACTCTAAACTATTGAAAACTCCATCATTTAAAATGTCTACCAACTGGGCAACATCTGCAGCCTGTTTCCCGAAAAGACCAACACAATTTGTGCTGTTTTCCTTGCATCAACAGAGAAATGAGATCTGTCTCCGTGGAAGCGGCTGGTTGAAGTCTTCACCCCAATGAATTAAGAATCAGTTTGCTGCATTTCACAACCCAGGAAGTAAAGTGAGAAAAGGGCCTACTAAGTGGAGACAGAAAAGTTTGAAAGCTGAAGAGATTTATTTTGCTAAGCCGTTTCAGTATTCTGTTATAGTTCATTTTCATCCAAGAAATCCTTCCCAGTGATTCAGTTACTCCTCATCATCCAAACAATTCCCCACATTTACCTAATATTCATGTACATTTCCCATTTTTTCTCACAGTAATCTTGTAAATCAGATATGTGAAACCTATTTTGCAGTTGACAAAATTAATATTCAAAGAGGTGAAATGGCAGACAGATAGGTGGCAAAGTCCAGCCAGAACCTAGGTCTTTCTGCCTCACTTGGCTTATGATGGAAAGGGAAAATGCCACTTGCAGGGAGGCCCCTCTGAAAACTCAAACTCCAAGAACTTCCAGGAGCACGGAAGTGTCTGAGCAGCAGACTACTCCTGGACAGCCCCCCTGAGATATCCTACAATGGTTCTCAAGCCAGGAAGTTGCCACACCCCCAGCAAACACATAAACAGTGTGGGAAGCATGTTGGATGTCACAGTGATCAAGGGGCTATACTGGCACCAAGTGGCCAGTGCTACTGTTGCTGAACTTCCAACAAAGGGAAAGACAAATTCACTCAAGCACCATTCTTGCTTGACAGTTCTGAGATACACAAATTTCAGTGACCAAGGCTTGGTGGAACAAGACTAATCCCTCAATGACACATTTATATTTTCATTAGCATGGTACATAGAAGGTGTTGTTGCATTCTATACAAATTCCACTGCTAGCTCTTTAGTCCAAACACCACTATGTAAATAAGAATGCTCACGCGGACCAGTGACAATCACACCACTCTCTTAATCCGTTCTGCACAGACAGGAGAGCAAGTAAGTCTTCCCCATATGCATGAGAGACTGATTCCAGGGCCCCCAACAGACACCAAAATCCATGATGCTCAAATCCCTTATGAAATTACATGGCATAGGATACAATATCCTCCCTTATAACCATCTCTAGATTTTGTATGACACCTAATTCAATGTACTATCTATGTAAGAATTTTTACATTGTTTAGGAAGTAATGATTTTTTAAAAGTCTATATGTTGAGTGCAAATGCAATTTTTAAAAATATTTTTGATCTGCGGTTGGTTGAATCCACAGATGTGGAACCTGAGGGGCCTGCTGTAGTTATGATGACAGCCAGCCTCCAGTGATAAAATCACACAGCATTCAACAAAAACAGGTTATTAAAAGAGGAACCGACCAACACAGGGGAACACCCAGGCAAGAAACAAAAAGTGCCAACCCTGAAATGAAATTCAAATTGGTCATCAATGAGGAAGAAGGAAAAGCTGGCAGTGGAAATGTGGACAAGACCTATGCTGCAGAGCCTGGGTGCACAGCCAAGGAGCACGGTGCAGCTCATTTACTGACAGGAGCAAGGAAGGTACCGTGACACACAAGATGAAGATGCCCCAGAGGAAGCAACCTGGCAAAAATCTTGCAAGAAAGCAACTCTGGGGGACTCTACGCAGTACTGAAAGTCCAAGCGATGCCACGCTGGAAGCTGACTCCAACTCCTGAGCATGAACATTCCCTGAGGCACAGAAAAGACGCTCTCCTTCATATTATAAACTATACAACAAAATAAAAAGCACTGTTCAAACCAGTCTCAACAAGGTTTACTGTTTACAAAAAAAAACAAAATAAATTCTCAATGCACCTAAAATTTAAATACAGCATATTGAATACTTTGGTCTTTTTCTTCAATTTTATTACATATTTATGATTGACAGAAAGTTTTAATGTTTCAACAAAAAATTTTAGCATTTACAGATCATTAAATTTTCCCATTGAATACTAAGAGTGTCTTGCATTGGTTTCAGCTGCATAGTCATTTTTACAGTTCTGCAAGTTACCATGCAAAGGGAGAGCTCTCTGCCATGCCCCACCAAGAACTGCTGATGAGGAGCTTCAAACTGTTCCATGCTATAGGCAAACTTATTTATTCCAAAAGTGCAGACAAGTCCTACCTATCCATCAAAACCCAGTTTAAATGTGCCCTGCACTATGAAAACTCCTCCAGATTCCTCCTCTCTTCCTTTCCCATATTCGCTGTGTTTTGGGACACTATAGTGTTTACTTCTTTGTTTATTGTGCCAATCCCACCAATGAGTTGGGCTTCTGGTGGCCAACAACTGTATACTGTTCATCTTTAAACCCTTACAACCTAGCACATAAGATCGCATTAAGCATCATTAAAGTAATTAAACGACCACTGACAGCGATGAAGGAGATAACATGAATGGTAGAAAGGCAACAGTCATTTAAGACTTTCTAATTGCAAGGCATTTGGTTTATCATAGACTATAGCTGATAGGAAGCTCTGAGTTCCATCTAGAGACTTCTTTCACTTCAACCACTGGTGTGTTTGCTGTCTGCCTACCAAGATAAATGAACTGAATGATATTCATTAAATAAAAATGAACGTTTAATCAACTGCTGACAGGATTCATCATCCCAAGGGATACCTGCATGATAATGGAGATAGAAGTTCTCCAATTCAGACAGAGAAGGGGTGGGATAAGTACAGTGACTGGCAGACTGGGCCAAGTGCATCTGTGGACAGCAGGAAGCCCTGGATTCCATCATTTCCATCCAGCTGCCTGCGACCACAGGCTCACGAGGCCACATCCACTCATTTTAAAAGAACCAGAAATCTGGACTTTTGTATTAAATCTCCTGGTTTCCAAACATTGGCACCTACTCCAATTATGCCTTTTCTTTGTAGACCAAAGAAAACACAGACCTCACTTTTTCATCTCTGCAGTAAATCAAGGAAATTTTCATGGGGTGTGGGTAGGTTACTTCAGATGGCCTGTGGTATTAGTTTGTGGTTCCCTTGGACATAAGGATTTGTGAATTGTAAGACTACTTCATTTTCTCAGAATCACTTTGCTATAATTCCTCAAAAAAATTAACCAGATCTTCTGATATTATGAATAGTAAAAAATTTTTAAATAATTTTAAGTAATTTTTTTTTATTAAACTTGAACTATCAGCATGTAACTTACATAACTTGAATTAAATAGTATATATAACTTGGACTTGATGAAAAAAATCCCAGAGACCACCTACTGTACGATGTAAGACCTGGTTTTTTTTGTTTGTTTGTTTGTTTTGTTTTCCCACCACAACCAAAATACCTGAGAAGTGCAACTTAGGGGAAGAAAAGCTCCTTTTTGCTCATGGTTTCAGAGGCTCAGTCCACTATCAGTCAGTGTCACAGCTCTGAGCCTGAGATGAAGGATAACATGTTGGAAGGGCAGGGAAGAGCAAAGCAGTGACTCAGCACACATCAACTATGAAGAAGAATGGGAGCACCATTCACCAGAGACAACATATAAATGCTATAGACGCACCCCGATGAAATGCTTCCTCCAGCCACACATTACCTGCCTACAGTTACCACCCAGTTAATCCATATCAGTGGATTAATCCACTAATCAGTTCACAGCTCTCATAATCATTTTACCTAAGAAGAATCTTGCGTTGTCTCTCACTTGAGCTGTTGGAAGACATTTATATGTAAAGCATAACATTATACCCCTAAGTCCCAAAAGCTCCTGCCCATTTCACAATGCAAAATACATTTAGGACATTTCCAAGAGTAATCATAGTCTTAACAGTTATACCACTGCCATTAAAGTCTAAGTCCAGACTCAAGCCAAACTCTTAGATGGTTTCCCCTATAAAAATCAAAAGCAAGTTATATACATTAGTGGCACAGAATAAACATTTACATTCCAAAGGGAGAAACAAGGCCTTAGAAAGAAAGGATGGGATCAAATCAAGACCAAAGTCCAGCTGGACAAACAAGTCCTACAGCTCCACATCCACCAACTGAGGCACACAGAACCATGATGTTCTCTCCGAAGGGCTGTGTAGCTCCACCTGCTATGTATGACCTTACTGGTTGTAGCCCACACACCCTCTCGTTTCATTTGTCTCTGATTCTTGCAGCTTTCCACATTACTGGCACCTCAATCTCAGGAGTCTACAGTGCAGCTTTGGCTTCCTTCTCACATCTTCATGTATTTCCCTCTCAGAAGCTGCCTGCAGGGTTTCTGACCCTGCTCCACTTTGCCTGGCCTCACAGGCCTTCTCTGAAATCCTGGTAGAAGTCTTCATGGCAGAAGACTGCAGAAGCCTGCATTCTTACAGAACCAGCAAAACATGGACGCCAAGGTCTGCTGCCATCTCAAGCACTTGGTCTCCTGCGACATGGCTGCGCTGGCCTTTGAGTGCCTGCGTGGTCGAACACGAAGAAACAACTTCCTGGCCCCCACTGTGTAAGCAGTGTGTCCCCATACTCTCTTCTCAAATGATTTTTACTTTTACTCCCTTGAACCTGCCATGGGTGTGGTTTTACCAATTCCTGAGATGCCCTCAAACTGTCTTTCCTATTGTGGTGGTAAAGTATTTAACAGTTCTTTAGTGGCTATAATCTCTCCTATAACCACACCTTTCTTAGCTGTTTTTAGACTAACTTTTCTGGCCAAATTGTGAGTTTGGCCAATTCTGCTCTGCATTATACTAACTATCATAGTAAACTTGGCTAAAAGCTTACAGCAACAGCCATGCCACTCCCTGAATGCTGTGCTGCCCTTAAAAGTTTCCTTTGCCAGAGTCATTAGTCCATCACCTTTAAATTCACCCTCACAGAAAGTCTCAGAAATGGGCAAAATGTAGACAACTTCTTTGCCAGAATGGCCTCTAGTCCAATTTCCAAAAGAATCCTCCTTCTTTTCCAAAACCTCATGAATCCAGTCTTTACTGTCCACAGTCCCATCAAAATTCTGGTCTTCTGAGCTCCCACCACAATTGCCCAACAAGCTGCATTTAGAACATTCTGAAGTTTCAAGGTGAGGCAGAACATTATGGTAGAAGAGCAGCTGAGGACATGATGGCCAGAAAGCAGAGAGCGAGTTTCACTCAAAGACAAAATATAAACCCCAAAGTCATAACCTAGTGACCTACTTCCTCCAGTCACCTACTAGCTGCCCACAGTTACCACAGTTAGTCCAGACCTGTTGATTAATCCACTGATTAGTTTACAGTTCTCAGAATCTAATCATTTCACTTCTGAATACTTTGCATTGTCTCCTACATGAGCTTTTGGCGGATACCCCATACTTAACAGGGCCTGTGGTTAACTAAACTGTATTATATTCTTAATTTGCTAAGAGGGTATATCTTAAGTGTTCTTACAAAAAATAATAATAAAGAGAGAAGGAAGAAATGTGGATGTGATGGAAAGTTTTACAGCATAGACTGGGGTACAGGTTTCATGGTTATATACTTATCTGCAAACATTTCAAGTTGCACACATTAAATATGTACCACTTTTTCAAGTATCCCCATAGTGATTTGAAATAACAGTGTATAACTTTGAGGAAAAAATAAGATAGTGCAGATTTAACAAAATCAAGTTGCCAAGCCTCCATTGTAATTTTCTAGCCTCCAAATTATATGCCTTTCAGGGGCTGTGTTTTTCCCTCCCCTCTCACCATCATTCCAACAGAGCTCAATAAGCCTTGCTGGCACTGATGCCGATA
The DNA here is from genome assembly GCA_004027875.1 of Aplodontia rufa. Classification (NCBI taxonomy): domain Eukaryota; kingdom Metazoa; phylum Chordata; class Mammalia; order Rodentia; family Aplodontiidae; genus Aplodontia; species Aplodontia rufa. The sequence goes on from PVKS010009744.1 coordinate 47,375, forward strand.
AGCAATAAGAGATCAGCACAGTAACTGAAACCTACAAAGGCATCCCTGAGACATCAAAAGAACATCAACTTCTGTACAGGCTACTGGGTATAAGAAGACAAGGAAGTAAAGACTAGGTTTGAGAAAAGAGTTTCCAAAATAATGAAGTGAGGTATGTACAAGTTGCACTGTGTAACAACTCCAAACATCAGTGAATGAACACAACAAAACTTTATTTCTCTCTATATTAGCCTACATGGATCAGCAAGGGGCTCAGCTCTACACACTCAGGAACCAGACCTGTGAATTAATCAATCCAGGCTAATGAAGGGCCTCCCATTTTCCAGTTGCCCATCTGGAATCCATGGCCTCACCATGAAAAGAATAGGAAGAATTGTGCATGGAATATTCACTGCCTTGGCCCAGGGGAAAAATAAACAACAACATATTGCCTTCCTCCAGTCCACTGGCCACAATCAGACTCATGGTTCTGCCAAAATGAAAAGTGTTGGGAAATACTCGAAGCAACTGGAACACTTGGCAGGTATGATTGCCTCTGTTCTTCAAAGGCTTCAACATCAATGATCTGCAACATATTCCAACGTGAAATCTCGCCTATTCCTTTCAGAACTCATACATGTAACATTTAACATTTAAATTAAATGTAACATTTAAGTGGCATGACTCTAACATGCCATTCCACCAACTCCCTAGATATGTTCTATCTGAACTCAACCTTCTCCACACAAGCAGACAGTGGACCTCGTCTACCTTGGATCTGGGAATCACCCAGATTATCTAAAATTAACACACACACACACAAACATGCATGTGATCCAAACTGGACCAAATATAAACAAGAAGAGATTTGATAGAAGCTTTTGAAAATCAAACACTTTCTGGCTTTTATAAGAGAAAACTTCCTCTCCTACATGGTATGAACAAAGGTATAGAGAGCCCAATTGCCATAGGTGCCACACACGACCATGAGGAAAACCAATCACCAATGCAGAAGGCAGAGCCAAAAATCAGGAAACATTTGGATCTAAAATGATGTCACAGAAATATTCTTGATTTTTGACATCGGAAAGCTTTTTTCTTTTTTAATACATACTTTTTATTTAAAAATGCTTAATTATCAAATGACACAAGATGTAAGACATGTTTCAATACACATGTTCATTACACTGTATAATGATTACAACAAATAATTAATACATCCATCACCACCCATGCTGTACTCATGATCTCTAGAACTTGTTTATATTACAACTGAAAGTGTGTACCATCTTACCAATATTTCCCCAATTCCCCCACTCACTGGCAACCATGGTTCTATTCTGTTTCTATTAATTCAATGTTTTAAGATTCTACATATAAGATCATGCAGTATTTGTCTTTCTGTGTCTGGCTTATTTCACTTAACATAATGTCCTCCGGGTTTATCTATACTGTCAAAAGTAGCAGGATTTCCTTCTCTTTTATGGCTTACTAGTATTTTATTGTGTATATTACCACTAATTTTTATTCATTCATTCATCTCTCATAAGCTTCTTCATCAGCTGATGAAGCCCACTGTACCTCTGTACTTTTTAGTAACATGAGCCATATTACTGACACCAAACTGTTACTTGAAACCAAAAGCATCCTCTCGATTCACCTTCCAAACAGGTCTTCCTTCTGACGTCCACACTTTCCTCGGATTTGTGTGCAGAACATTGCCCCTTCCTCTCTTCCACAGTGTCTTCTAAACCCTCCCTACCACCTCCATCACTATACGCACTGAGTCACACTGACCTGGTAATTCCCTCTCCAAAACCACTTGCACAGCCTACAATAATCTTCCATCCATCCAATTTCCACTCAACAGCATTTCTACAAAGGCTTTCATACTCAGTGACAGCTCTTCCACTATTTCCCCTCAAATTCATATGCTTTGACATTTCCCTCCCCTAATTCAAAAGTCTCCTAATGGTTGTTGTCCCTTAAGGTAGATATATAAACTTGGCCTAATCTTAAGATTATCCATAACAGGCCACAACCAACCTCTTCAGATTTATTTTCCTCGGCCCTCTCTCATTCAATAGATGCCATCATTCATGTCTTATCTATACTCAGTTCTTGCCCACCTCTTTTCTTTATGCATATTGTTGTGTTGCCCCTACCAAATTCTACATGTTGTTCAACACCAACCATAAAATGAACTAACCGCAAGATCCCTTCAATCAAATATAATCTCTCCCTTCTCAGAGCAGCTATATCATCTCTTATGCTAATTAACTTATATTATTATTCCATTGGAATTGGCCCTAACTCCTTCTAGAAATGTGTAGTTCTTGAGGGAAAAGTGCTGCGCTTATGTTGCATTTACCAGGTCCTGCAGGGACTAATTACTGGGAAAGCCAGCAACAGCCACCATTTAACAAGTCACTGAGAAGATACCTGGGCATTTCATTTACATAAAGCAGTAGCCTTCTATAAAAGAGGAACTCTACAGTGGAATTGTTTCCCTTTTATAGGAATGTGCATGAAATCAAGAATTCCTGACTCAAACGTCTATAGAAGCCAAGAAAAAAACGGAATGAAAAGGTACACATGCTTCTAATGCAAATATACAATTCATAGAGAAAAATACCCATAGAAAAATTATTCATTAACTTAATGAAATATATCCTTTTTCCTTTTCCTAGAATTCACTGCCCCCCCTTACTCATATTTCACCTTGACCACCTAATGCACGATTTACTCCAACGTGAGAAAACCAATAGCACAATGACAAGGTTAAATGGTAACTGACACTTGAAATCAGTTAAAAAAAATAACAGAATGCAGTAAACAGGAGAGAGTCTGTCCAACCCAAGGTTGCAAACATGTGCAAAAGCTGGCCAGAGAAGCCAGACTCTCAGATTGTTCAAGAGACGCTACAAAACCAGATTGGTATGTACAATCTCCTTAATTTTAAAAGGCTGGTAGTTAAATAATTTATTTTAATATTTCAAAATCACTATTCAGACAAATACAATATGGCCTAAATCAAGCATACTTATATGCCAAATACAACCAGAAAGCTATTTGTTTGTTTTGTGTATTTATCTGAGATGATTTAAAAGAAGAATATAAAGAATGTAGTAATACTCAAAAAGGTGATCAGATGGCCCTAGTACCAAGACCAGAAAAGCTTGTGCCTGATGGCATTTATAACCAGCTGGGCTTTGATCTTAGGGAGAAAGATTAGACAGTTTTATAGCCCAGCTCTGGACTTAGGGCCTGGGATATTTAGTGAGGGGTCTCAGGCTAATAATGGCTAAAAAAACTGAGCTCAAATAAGCCTAAGGTGAAAGTTATAATTGATCCCCTTCTACATGGTAGGAATTCAATCACACTTTCAGTATAAATACTAGAAATTACTCCTTCCTAGAAGATGACAGAAAAATTAAGTATTAACCCTGCTGAATTTTGTTCAGCATGGTTGAAAATATCCACAATAATCTACATGAATTTTACTACAAAAAGTTTAAACCTTTTTTATATAGGAAAAAGTAAAGTCTATAAAAATTTATTAGTAAAATTCAAAGAATTTATTCACTTAAAAATTAAATTAATTTATAGGGAAAATATCCAAGGGAGGTACTTTGGTGGCTGTCCCAGGGACAGCTGAAAAGACAATACCCAGATGTCTTGAGATTTCATTCATCTGCACCAGTGCAGGATTGGAGCTGGCAATATTTCAGATGTCTTCAAGTGATTCTTCTAATAAAAATTTCAAAACAACTTTTCCCTTGTGAATATTTGGTTTTTAACCTCTGAATGGAATCCAATTAAAAACCACTTAACTTTCTAAATTCATTTCAAGAAATTAAGATGCTCTTAATATACACTCAATTTCCAACACCTAGTCACAGAGGACAAAATGGTGCCTAATTATTGTATTCAATGAAATACAACCAGTTAGGTTTATTTTTCTCTCTATGCATTCATTTATAAAATAAGGTGAATGTGAAACACTATGTTCAACTCCGGGGAACCAGTGATGAGTAAGACGGCCATGACCCCTGCTTACAACAGGCTCACAGGGAAGTAACCAGCCAACCAACCCTCACCAGTGTATAATTACAAAGCATAGCATTTCGTGAAGGAAATGTACAAGGTGCAATGATATCATGTAACAAGGAGACCACAAGAAGTCTATTAACCAGGGAAGTCTGCCCTGAAAAGGTGAGCTGCAATTTGAAGCATGATTACATCAAATGGCTAATACAAATCATGCCAGGTGGTGAGATCAGCATTCGTTCATTCACAAACATGTACACTATTCCAAATAAAAGCTGGTCCTTGCATTATGCATTAGATATATAACAGTGAATAGGATTTAAACCAACCTAGATCATGTCTACAATCTACTAGGAGAGACGAAGAAATAAAAATAAACAAATCTACTGGAGAAATGAATAAGAGTCAGAGAACAAGAGCAAAATCATGTATGGCAAAATGGGAGGGGCATTAGAAAAGCACTGGCTGCTCTTAGGACATCCAACAGCTGGACTCCATATTGGGTGGGATGATCTCTTCAAGGAAGGGCTAGTTAAGTCAAGACCTGAATATGTTAAGAACAGGAGCAAGAATATTGCAAGCAAAGGGTAAGAAACAGCATGAAAACCCTGAGGCAAGAGGGAACCCAGTGTTAAAGGAATTGAGAGGCAACAGGAAGAATGGAGAGAGAAGTTAAGGTTCAAGTCATACAGAGTCCTGAGAGTCCTGATAAGAAGTTTATGTCTTATTCTAAGAGCACTAGGAACGCAATGAAGGGCTTTAAACAGAAAGAACATAAAATGTATTTTAGTATCTTAAAGATCATATCGAAAGGGAACAGGGCAGGACTGGCAGCAAGGAGATGTGTCGGGAGAGTCCTTCAGACATCCAGGCAGAGGATAATGGTGGCATGGGTGAGAGTTAGGACGGCAGAGATGAACATGGTGAATGAAACTGAGAACTATTCTGATGGAAGAACTGATTGGACAACTGATTGGGGAAGAGTGAAGAAAATGGAGCTATGGAGTTAGCAGTCAGGTCTCTGGTTTGAATAACTGGATGGCTGACGTCATTACAGAGACTAAGAAAAAGAGGACAATAATGTAGGGCAAGAAAAAAAGTTAATTTTTAGAGAAGTAATATTTCAAAACTATCTGTCATTGAAGAAAATTTCCGTACAAGTGAGAAATATCAAGTTAAGGCTATAAAACTTAGAGATCAAGGGAAAAAACCCAAATTGGAAATAAAAATAAATTTGGAATTATATAGTTGATATATAGATGAGAAGTTGAGGTTCTCATCTAGAAAGAACAAAGAGACAACAATAATTTACCTGCAAAACTACTAGTGCGAATATACTTAATGCCCCTGAATTTTATATAAACTTTAAAATCGTTAAAAGAGAAATTTCACATTATGTACATATAACCACTATAAAAAATAAACTTTAAAAAGTCTACCGTTTAGTCAATTGGTAGAATAGGAGATGCTAAAAAAAAAAAAAAAAAATGAGGGAATGACTTCCAGAATGGTGGCAGACAATGATTAAGTCACAGAGGACAGATGAATGACCCACATCTGATTCCCATGCAAGCGAGTGCCTCAGGAAAAAGCGACGAATGCTATTGACAAAATCAAGTGAGAAGAGGTCTTTAAAGTACCCCCACATTTTCAAATGCTGAAGTTACGGAGAAGCACAACTCAGCCACTGAAGTGAAAGGGAGAGAGTGGAAGCTGGAGTCAGTTAAGAAGGGATTTGAAGAAGTAGAATATCATGAATAGAGAGCTCTTTCAAGAAGCTTTAACTCTACCAAGCAGCAGAGAACCGGGACAATGACTGGAGGGGATCATAAAGATAAGGGCCATACCTAGGGGTAGAAAATTATAAGTACAAAAACATCTTGGACTACTGAAGCCTTCAGAAAAATACAGCTACCCCACCAGACCTACAGGATTTCAACACAGAATTTTTTCATGAGAAATGTGTTTATAACTTGCTCAGATAGTATGATTTTTTTCAATTTTGTTTTTTCAGACAACTCTAATTCTAAATGATAAAAGAAAAGGTTTTTTTTTTTTTTGTCCTTTTTTAGTCATGGAGTCACTGGAACATAACTATATAAAAATGGGAAAGATCCAATTAAAAAGACTGACACAAGGCAAACAGAGATAAATCTTAAAATGGGAAACATGAGGGACATACAAATCAGTGTACTAGAACAATAAGGAAGAGAGGATGAAGGAAGAATTCAAATCATGTAGTCTTTTTTTTTTTTTAGGATTTCAAGTAGATTCATTTTTTTCTTTTTTTAAAAAATTTTTTATTAGATGATATATAGTTACAATTGAGGGGGAAACGTTATCAAATATTCCAGAACAAATGAATATATATACTTAGTTACCTAGGGCTAATGCCATGTGATGGATGCCCAGCTTGGGTTCCCCGTGTTGCTGTTTCCCCCAGAAGAACCCCCGAGTTAAATGGATGTCTCGTGGAGGTCAGAGATCTCCTTCTGAGATGATTCCCCTATATTCGGTTCCTCCAGTCTCCTAGGTGATTTTCCTAAGCCCTCCCCCCACCAGCCTACACCTCCCAGTATCCTAGGGAGTTGTCTCCCTGTTGCAAAAAGGATCATACAATTTGAAGTTATTATTAGCTTAGCCGTCTAACATACTGCTTCTTCCCCATGTATTCTAGCTTCCATAGATGAGAGAAACCATTTGGCCCTTGAGTCTCTGAGATTGGGATACTTCACTTAGCATAATTCTTTCCATCTCCATCCATTTCATCTCAAAAGACATAATATCGTCCTCTCTAATGGCTGAGTAGTATTCCATTGTATATATGTACCAAAGTTTTTGTATCCACTTGTCGAGTGAGGGGCATCTGGGTTGGTTCCATAATCTAGCTATAGTAAATTGAGCTGCTATAAACATTGAGGAAGCCACATCACTATAATATGCTGATTCTAACTCTTTTGGGAAAATCCCCAGGAGTGGGATAGCTGGGTCACAAGGTGGTTCCATCCTTAATATTTTAAGGATTCTCCACACTGCTTTCCAGAGTGGCTGAACCAGTTTGCAGTACCACCAGCAGTGCGACAGTGTTCCTCTTTTCCCACATGCTCTCCAGCATCTGCTGTTGTTCGAATTTTTCATTTTTGTCACTCTAACAGGAGTGAGGTGGTATTTCATTGAAGTTTTGATTTGCATTTCCCTTATAGCTAATGATGTAGAGCATTTTCTCATATATTTATGGGCTTTCTGGACTTCCAGTGGTGAGAAGTTTCTTTTAAGATCCATAGCCCATTTATTGATTGGATTATTTGTGAATTTGGTGTTTAGTTTCTTTAGTTCCTTATATATTCTGGATATTAGCCCTCTGTCCGAGGTATAGTAGGCAAAAGTTTTCTCTCATTCTGTTGGTTCTCTCTTGATGCTCTTGACTAGATCTTTAGCTGTGCAAAAACATTTTAGTTTAATTGCATCCCATTCATTTATTCTTGACTTTACTGCTTGAGCCATGGGAGTTTTGTTAAGAAAGTACCTGCTGAATCCTATGTCCTGTAGTGTTGACCCTACTTCTTTTTCTAGTAACTTTAAAGTTGTTGGCTTAATATCCAGATCTTTGACCCATTTTGATTTAATTTTTGTGCAGGGCAAAAGATAAGGATCCAGCTTCAGTTGTCTACACAAGGCTGTCCAATTTGTCCAACAGCATTTGTTGAACAGGCTATCTTTCTTCCACACTATGCTTTTGCCCCCTTTATCAAATATCAAATAGTTAAGGATATGGGGGTTTGTCTCAGGATCTTCTAATCTGTTCCACTGGTCTTCGGTTCTGTTTTGATACCAATACCATGCTGTTTTTGCTACTACAGCTCTGTAGTATAATTTCAGGTCAGGGATTGAGATACCCCCTACTTCTTCCTTCCTGTAATGTTTTAGCTAGCCTGGGTCTCCTGTTATTCCACATGAACTTGAGAATTGCTTTTCTATATCTGTGAAGAATGCCACTGGTCAAATCATGCAGTCTTGCATGCTAGAAATAGGATCTTGCTTTTGGATCCTAATAGCATTGGGAAACCACCAAAAATTTTGAATACATAAGTAACATGATCACGTGTATTTCTTCAAATATCATTGCCATAGTTTGGAGAAAGGAATGGAGTGAGGGCCACAACAGATGGCAAAAAGACCAGTTGAGCTATTCTGGCAACCCAGATCAAAGATGATGAAGTCCCCAACAGGATACTGATTGTAGCACCATGCAAAGAGAGCAAAGGTGAAGGGAGCCCTGGCAGGACCTCAGGCAGGATCAAGAGGTGTGAAGGATCAGCTACAGAGAGCAGGAGAGGGTGGCTTGCAAGGTGGTGACTTGGGCAATACAGTGAAAAATGGTGAAACTTGCTAAAAACAGGGACTTGTAGATACACCTGGGTGAGCTCAATTTTTAAGTTCTTGTGAGACAGTCAAGTGGAAACGCCCAGCAAGTAAAAGACTTGTTTGCAGCAGCTCCACTCATAACAGACAAAAACTGGAATCAGGCAGACGTCAGTGAACAAGGGATAAACACAGTGAGGTGGGTTTCATGCAATGTAGTACCACTCATTAATAAAAACAAAAGCACTGCGGACGTGTGCAACAATACGAATGAAATCCAAAGACTTCATGCTGACTGGAAAAAGAATGTTCCACAGGACACATACTTTGTTTCCACTGTATGACATTCTAGGACAAGCAAAACTAATTTTCAGTAAGAAAACTCAGAAGCAATGTCATAGGGAGCATGACATATTCAGTGGCATTTTCAGGAAGGGATAGGAGAAAACTTTCTCAAGTTATATAATCTATATCTTTACAAAAGTTGAGTGAAAGAGATGTACATATTTGTCAAAACACATTAAATGTTAAAACACTTGATGAAAGTTTAAGAGCAACCAAAACAATAACAACAACAAATACAAATACCAATTACTGGTATGTCTGCTGACCGAGTGAAGTATACTGGTGTCCGCATGTTAGTTTGAAATGCACCAATAAGACGGCCTGACAAGCAGAACAGACGGATTCATCTGCAATAAAGCAAAGGCAGTGGGTACATGGTATCCCCTGTAAATTTCTCTCAACTTATCTGTATTCTCATAATAAAATTCTGGGAAAACTAGGGGTTGTGGTGAGATAGGAGCACTAGCACACTGTTGGTGGAATAGCAAACTGGTCCAGCCGCTCTGGAAAGCAGTGTGGAGACTCCTCAAAAAATTAGGGTTGGATTCACCATATGACCCAGCTCTCCCTCTTCCGAGTGCTTTCCAAAAGGAGCTAGAATCAGCACATTACAGTGACACAGCCAAGTCCATGTTCGTAGCAGCTCAATTTACAATAGGTAAATTATGGAACCAGATGCCTCTCACTGGATGAATGAATCCAAAAGCTCTAATATATATATATATATATGTATATATATATATATATACATATATATATATATATGTGTGTGTGTATATATATATATATATATATTTTTTTTTTTTTAATACACACACACAGTGGAGTTCTACTCAGCTACTAGAAACAATGATATTGTATCTGTTGAAGGTAAATGGAAAGCAATGGAAGAAATCATGCTGAGCAAAGTTAGGCAAACACAGAATGAAGGGCTGAATGGTTTCCCTCATTTGTGGAAGCTGGACCTAAACTCAGGGTTGGGAGTAAAGTAGATAAACTCATGTATTAGATCCATAGAACAAAAATGCAAAATGTTAATATTTATGAGACACAGTTGCAAGATACTTCATAAGATATTTGAACAAGCTATGCTGCATACCTGTACAAAAACGCAAATGTTTAATCCCATTGTCAAATATTTTGAAGAAGAACAAGGGATGATAGGAAGGGAGGACAAGGGGAAATGTTGGAACTGAGATAAAGTGAGGTACATTCCAAGCAGTTATAAATGTCACTGTGTATACTATAGCCATATATACAAAAGATGTTCTTCATAGGTATAAGAATTATGTCACTGTATTTGGGTTTTTTAGGAACAATATAGGATGCAGAAGAAAGGCAAGGGATCAGGGGACAGGAGGAGGGAGGTAGAGAGATATGTGTGGGGGGGAGATACTGAACAAATTGTATTGCTGAATTGTGTGCATCTAGGAATATGTGACAACTAATCCCAACATTATATAAAATTACAATGCACTAATAAAATATATAAAAAATTAAAAAATAAAAGATATATAAAAATTTTTGGAAAAACCTTAAATAACCATGCTTTCTTTAAAAGCATGAACTAAAACTTTATAATAATGTAGATAGGGCATATTCTCCTTTCTTTTCCCTCATGCTTTCATTTCTCTGTGAATCCATGAACATTTACTACTAATAAATCTGTAAGCAACTAAACTATGAAGAACACTAGTACTTTAAAGCCATTTAAAATAATTATTAAGGGGCTGGAGCAGTGGCTCAGCTGTTATGGTACTTGCCCAGTATGAGCAAGTATGAGGGTTCTGACCCCAGCACCACATAAACAACAAAGTCTTAAGTAACAAAAATCATATGAAAAACTAAATAAAATTGATTCTCTCACTCTCTCACTGTCTCTCTCTCTTAAAAAATATTGTTTAAGGGGCTGGAGCGGTGGCTCAGCAGTTATGGTGGTTGCCCGGCATGTGCAAGTACAGGGGTTCAAACCCCAGCAACCCATGTACACAATTAAGTGTCAGAGCAACTAAAGCCATGTGAAAAACTCAATAAAAATTGATTCTCTCTCTCTCACTTTCCTTCTCTCTTTAAAAAAATATTGTTTAAAATAATTATCAAAATCCCCAAATATGTATTTTGGCATAAAATGAGTTAAGTAGTGATATTTTGATCAATGAAATCTTGTTAATTCAGAAAAAAATATGAAGAAGGTTCCAGCTAATACAGAAAAATAATGATCATTCTGAAATATGTATATTTTGAAGGTACTCTTTTATTTTTATACTCTTTGAAACCTGTTTATAGGTAGGTAATTATCTCTGCCATAATAAGTGTCGTGTTATTTATCAATGTACTTGTAAATGTTTCTCTAGGAACACTCTTTATAGCATTAATTTCCACTACCACACATAGGTGTTTTAAAGAACACACTCAGACCCTTCTTTGAAAAAATTAGTAACTGTAAATGATTAAAGCTTTAGCTAAATTTTGCTAAAATTTTATTTTCAAAAAATAAAATCAATTGTCCCTTTAATTAAAACACATGAACTGAATTTTCAAAGCCAAGTACAAATTAAAATGCTATCAACTTCATTCACTTATTCAACCAAAACTGACGCTGACTTTATTACGTGTCAAGCACTGCCATAGATACATTTTTTTGAAGTTTTTATCTAGTGGCACAAGTATTTTAATGACCTGTTCACATTCGCTGCTTGGGAAACAGTCTCACTTTCAACAGATGAATTTTCATTCTTAACATATAGTCTTATGAATAGTTACACATGCTCACATATTCTCTCTCTATACACACACACACACACACACACACACACATATATATATATACACATACATACACACACACAGTAAACTAGAACCTAGGAATTTAAAAAACAGGATTTCTCTTCCCTCTCCAAAACCAGTGGGTGTACCGTGTGTGTGTGTGTGTGTGTGTGTGTGTGTACATATATATACGTATAATAGATGCTGGAAGGGTTGTGCAGAGATAGGTACACTAGCACACTGTTGGTGGAGCTACAGACTGGTACAGCCCCTCTGGAAAGCAGTGTGGAGAATCCTCAAAAAACTAGGGATGAGCCCACCATACGATCCTGCCATTCCACTCCTGGGAATCTTCCCAGGGGATTTAGAATCAGCACTTTATAGTGACCCAGCAATATCTATGTTCATAGCAGCTCAATTTACTATTGCTAGATTATGGAAACAACCCAGATGTCCTTCACTGGAAGAATGGATCCAAAAACTGTGGTACATATGTACCATGGAATTTTACACAGCAATTAGAAACAATGATATTGCAGCCTTTGAAGGTAAACAGATGGCTATGGAAGAAATTATGCTGAGTAAAATCAGCTTAATCCAGAGAACCAAGGGTTGAATGTCTCCACTCATCTGTGGAGGCTGGAACTAGACCCTGGCCATTGAGAAAGATGGTCCATTATCATGTGTTAAATCCAGATAAGGTGTAATGTTATACAACCTAATACTTTTTTAGAGATATTGTGGGAAGGGGAAGGGAGGGATAAGGGTGGGTAATTGGGGGGGTACTCCTGGGGGTAAATCTAATATCCAGAATCTATACACATTTTATATTTTTTTTATTAAAAACTTGCATGGTTGTTCAAAAATAAATTTCTCAATAAAATTATATATATATACATATATATATGTATATATAAAGTATTTCCCTTTACTATCCACACTATCAGCACTAATTTTAACAGCATGTAACTTCTACAATCCTTTTAGACCCCAAGATAAAGGTAACTAAGCCCTCAAATAAGCATCTAGCCACTATCTCTTTTTAGAGACCCACTGTTTAGGGGTAGGGGAGGTAACTGAGGCCACAGTTGGTTACACCTCCTGAGCTTCTCAACTCTTCTTTGGTCTGATCAGGAAAAATACTGAACTAGGTATACCCACCGGTTTTGGAGAGGGAAGGGAAATGTTGTTTCTCAAGTTCTAGGTTCTGGTTTACTATAACTGGCCCAAATCAAGTGACATGCATGAGTATTCTAAACAAACACTGTAATTAGATGTCATCAATAACACTGAATTTTCCCCTTAAGAGAATCTCTAGGTGCATACTATATCCATTTATACCGAAGCAACTCTTGGAATGTGTGTTCTTTAAAAGGGGAAATTAAGTAGCTCAGTCCAAATTCGACCACTGGAATACAGATTGCTGTGCCAAAGCAGAATTTTGAGATTCTTTTCAATTGGGGTCAAATCGAAAAGTGAGATTCAGAACACTGAGAGTACATCTGGGGGAAAAAAATACTGAGTGGAAACTAAGTTTTAAGCTTTGTGGATACTTTCCCTTTATTTTATAAGGTCATTTAGTGAAGATCAAAGGCTCACAGAAGAGGAATTTACCAAGAAAATGGAGACAAACACTTTGCAGAACTGCTTTTGGTATAAATTGCTGCACCTGGCCCTCGGGAATAAGACAGCAAAATCAGAGTTTCCAAGGTTGAGGTAAAACATCTATTCCAAGCTAAAATGATTCGGAGAATTTTCCAAAAAAACTTTTACATCTAGCCTGCATGTTATGCATTTTCTTAAAAATTGGAAGGCATGAAATACTTGATCCCATGTAAACTGGTGCGTATCAGTTTTATTTATTATGTTAAAAAGGTCATTTATAGCAAGCCAAAATGAGACAAAAGCAAAGCACGCTGACTGCGCACCTGAAACGCGTCAGCACTGCACGAACACACACACAACCTCCACCGCGCAAATCCTTCTACACACTCAACCTCCACCGCGCAAACCCTTCTACACACGCAACCTACACTGCGCAAAGCCTTCTAAAGCACACAGAGCCCAGGATTAGTACTCGAAAAGAAAGAACTTGCTCAAGATCACGGCACTGAGTCAGGAGCATCCTTCGCTTCTGTTTTTGCCTTTAAGTAGTAGTCTATGTTTTTACAAATGTGAGTCATACTCTCTCATCAGAGGCACAATTAAAGGAAATCAACTAAACATTTTAACTATACTAAAAAGTAAATTTCATCTTTTAGGGATTGGTGATGGGTATTCAGATTTATAAACCCCCACCCTGTCTTCCTTGCCTTTATCCAATTTCACTGTTCTTTACTCATTTCACAAGAGAAAAGTAGGAGGGGCTAACCCCACCCCCAAGAGAGTACTTAGGTTTAGTTTTGCTACTAAATCACCTAATTTTGAAAAGAAAAAATCCCCAAAAAGTCAAAACTATTTCCTATAATCAGAGTATAAGAACATTCAGAGACTTCTACATTATACTCTTTTTTAATGATTACAGTGAACACATGAGATCTGGATTCACAAAGTCCCTCAAATGCCTTCCATCTTCACAAAAAAAAAAAAAAAAAGTGCTCTTAGAATGAGTTTGGTAGAGAAATGTCATTAATAGCTACTGAGAAACCGTAGACTGGACTGGGCTACGATTTCATGTCACCTCCTATGAGTTAGCTTCTCAAGGATCAGGTGGCCAAGGACAGTGAGCAGTGTCTTCTGTGTCCTTTTTCATAATCCACAAAGGTACAAAGTGCAGAGAAATCAGCTGGAAAAATAAAATCCTAGTTTGGTAAGAACAGTCCTTGCCTTCCTTCAAACAGTCAAGTGGCACCAAGTTGAGATTTCTGTATGTGGCTGAACTAATTGTAAACCTCTCTCTACAAAGTCATTATTGAAAAATCAGAATATGCCACCACCTCCAATAGACTTGTTAAAGGGGTTTAAGCATTAAATAGACAAGACAGGTTAAAAAGAAGCAAATGGCTATTTATCTAATGTTCCTGTCAGGGAGGAAACTAAGTGCACACTGAATAACTCATCATGTGATTAAGAAAGGAAGAGGGTGACACCAAGCTGAGTGTCCACCATGTGACACGTGAGGCACGAAATTTTACAGAGATGCTGTATTTAGTGATACCTTCAGTTCTATAAAAAGGAGACCTCATGATACTGTGAAGAAAGAGACCAAATAGCTACCTAATTTTCCCAAGACCACACAGCTAATAAGTGCTGGTCATGAACTTCTAATTTATATGTACTGGAATGAAAAGTCTAAGCTCTTTATACAATATTACACCTTCCATCTTTTATGTGCTTTGATGCAAATTCAAAATTTAAAAAGTCACATTCAACAGTCTATTCAACTAAAACTATGACTGAAAAAAACATAATTATGACATAATAATATATTAACTCCTCCACAGGAGGAATGAGAAGCTAGTATATGAATTTTGTGTTTCTAGAATTGGGTAAAGTGGACAGATAAAACCATTTAAGTAGTAAACACCTTAAAATGCTGAGTCAAATAGAAAAACATTTTTGAGAGTTAAAAAAAAAATCCTTAGCACAAATGGTAAGAAATAAAATAAGGATTGGAGTCAACATTTGCCACAATAATTTCTACTACCTGATGCCCACAATCTGAGTCTTAAACCATATTTAGAAAATATAAAATAAAGCTCAAATCAGAAATATAAAATCCCAGGTTAGGGATTTAGCTCAGTGGCAGGGCACTAGCCTAACAGGTGCAAGGCCCCGATTTCGGTCCTCAGCCCTGAAAAAAAAAAAAAAAGAAAGAAAGAAATATAAAATCCCAAATCCCAGTGACTCAGGAGATTGAGGAAGGAGGTTTGCAAGTTCAAAGCCAGCCTCAGCAACTTAGCAAGGCCCTGAGCAACTTAGTGAGACTGTCTCAAAATAAAAAATAAAAAAGGGCTAA
>PVKS010009745.1:0-62822 GCA_004027875.1 Aplodontia rufa
GGTGTTATGTAGATTTCAGTACAGACAAAAGATAGGAACATTCTGTAGTCGATACATTCTGACCCACCCTGTTTGACCTTTTGTATAACAAAGCACGACCTAGCAGCCCCTCCTGAAGAATTTATACAATAGTAACAAGATCGCTCCAGGGCAGCTGATGAAACAGAGAGGAGGTCAGACAAAGGTCAGACCCCAACAAGCCATGACTCATGCAGCCTCAAGAGTCTGATTCAGTCATTTCATTCAGCAGCCTCAGACATTTGGATTTCATGCCCTGGCAAAATTTTCAAAAATATTTTCAGAACAAACACAGGGGTGCCAATATTTTGTTTTATCAAATAGGACATTAAAAATGGCAAGTACTACCACCTGTTACAAGTATTGAATCATATAAGAAAGGTAATAAATGACAATACTGTGTGTGTGTGTGAGTGTTATTGGGGACTGAATCCAGGGATACTTTAACCCTGAGCCACATCATCAGCCCTTTTTATTTTTTGAGACAGGGTCTCCCTAAGTTGTTGAGGGTCCACTAAGTTGCTGAGGCTGATCTTGAACTTGTGACTCTCCTGTTTCAGCCTCCTGGGTTGCTGGGATTACAGGCATGTGCCACTGTACCCTGCCAAGGACAATACTCTTAAACTGCCTGTGTTCCCCTCATTTCTTGAACAAGGTTGAAAACGCCTGCTTTGTCTTATGGCTTTAAACTTTTATTAAAATGCAGATACAGTTGGGCACGGTTGTGCACATCTTTAATCCCACCTACTATGGAGGCTAAGGCAGAAGGATCACCAGCTCAAGGCCAGCCAGGTCAACTTAAGGAGACCCTTTCTCAAAATAAGAAAATTAAAAAGGGCTGGGGATGTAGCTCAATGGTAGAGAGCACCTGGGTTCAGTCCCCAGTACCACAAGAAATAAAATAAAATGCAAATACTGAGGGCCAGCCTTGGTTGGCTACAAGGAAAGATGGATTCTTGGAGCAGGGGGCAGGCTGAGGTAGGGGTGAGAATGATTCAGAGCTGGACTCTGAACACCTGATCTCTGAGAGAAGGGTCAGCACCCACGTCCCTGGTGCATCTCAATGGCCTTCCTGACTGTGGAGTTTGAAACACCAGCCTGGGACAAAGTGTTGGGCAACTAGTGACACTCTGCACTAGACATCTCCCCTGTGGCCTTGAAGCCGAGTGCTCTTCGCACCTCCCCAGCTGCCACACTCCATTTCCAGTCATTGTCATGTCAAATGTTGCCCAAAGCCTATGAGATACACCGATGTGTGGGGGGAATAGGGGGTTCCAGTAATCACCATAGGTAGTTTTTGCGTAAGGGACTCAGAAGAGTAAGCTGTCCACCCTCAGACAGCTTATTATGGGTCTGGGTTTTGTTGTTTTAGCTCTTTTGGGTCACAGGGCAACACTTGGCATTGGTGGCTCACTCTGTCTGGGCTGAGAACACAGAGGACCCCCCCCCCCAGCCCAGCCACACACACAACCCCTGCCCACTCTCCCAGGGTCTAACCGTGTACTGTGCCACTATTCCTTTAAGAAGTGCTTCCGTGCTACCATAGGGAACCAATCAGGAAGCAGAGGGTGGAGTCTCTTGGGGGCTTGACAACCGGTTGTGCCAATAAAGTAAGAGTCTGTGGGGACCTTTCAAAAATGAGGCCTCCTGAGGGAGCCTGAGGCTAACTTGTTTTAAAGGGACAGTGTTGCAGATGGGCCACTCACGTGCTATAAAGACTTCCCTGAACTGACCAATGCATCCCAAAGCGGCTACTGTCCTACTGGAAGATGATAATTTGCTGGGAAAGATGAGTGATTTATCTGACTAATTGGGCTTTTATTTGCATTTTAAATCATGCTCTTTTGCTAAACTAATGGACCCCCTATTTATAGATGACTCCAACACAAAGTGACTACTAATTACTACAATTAATATCACGTTAAGGGCTTGCCAGCTAACTTCACAGCAACTTGTATCGCCTACTCATTTTCAATTAAGGCACATTGACAGGGAGAATACGTGGTTATTAAGAGTGGGCCCTGGGGTGTAATTACTGCTCACGAAGGTCATTAAGCTACTCCCCTGCAGGGTTGGCACCTTGGATCCTGGGGGCTGGGGGGCCCAGATCCATGTCCTACCCTGGGGGCCATAAAGGCTCAGTGCCCTGGTTGCCTGGCAGATGGTGAGCCTGGCTCTGGGCCGCCTGGAGGTGGAGCAGATGATGTCAGGATGCTCAGGCAGAGACACAGAGCCAGGCAGGGAGGCTGAGGAAGTGCACCTCCCTCTCCTGCAGACAGCATTTGTGGCAGCCACCAGAGCGCTGACAGGAGACCACAGCCCCCCTCCAGCAGCTTTTGGCAGGCAAGAGTGTTTGCAGGCTTCCTCTGGGACAGGCAGGGGGGTGGTAGCAGGAACACAGGGATAAGGGGGTGAAAGCTCAGAAAGGAGACAGCTGCAAAAGCAGACACAGCACAGCGGAGAGAGAAAGTGAGGGGCACAGCAGCTGGAGATGCTGGAGGGCGGACAGATGCTTCAGGAGTGAGAGGGGCTGGCTCCAAATGCTGGGGAATGGGCGCTTCTGAGGAGGAGGAGGCCTTGAAGAGGGAGGAAAAGCATCAGAGAGTAGGAAAAGGTCCGAAAGGGGTGAGGTGGTGGTCTGAGAAGTTGGGGAAATGAGCATTTCAGACCTGGGCGAGGGTGTTTTGGGGACTGATTGCCCTCTGGTTCTTTTCTACCTGGTAACCACAAACTACCTGCCACACACAGGGCATGGGCTGGCAGCTCCAAGGCCAAGCCCAGGGTTCAGGCAGGGGAAGGCCGGCAACTCGCAGGGCCTAGGCCGCATGGTGAGGTGGGACCTGGGACAGGCTTGCAGATGCCCCTGAAGTGGGGTGCTGGAGCCACACCTGAGAGCTGGTCCAGAGCCCTCAGAAGCCTCACACAACCTAGAACACCACAAACCTGTCAGCACTAAACCAGATTGTTTCCCCCTCCTCGCTCCCCAGAGAGCTGGTTGATAAACATTTCCCAGCATACTACTGTCTTGGGCCAGCCTATCAGGGGAGTGTGCCATGAGCTTATTTCCTTAGTACTGGACCATGTGTACACATAGTATATGCAGTAGGAACGTGATAGGTGTGCAATGAACCAAGTTCAGTGGGGACTTAAGGGAAGCCGCTTTCTAATAAGCAAGCCTCATGGATAGTAAGTAGGTGGCTCAGGGTAAAGCAGGGGCCCATGTTCCCTTCTAGGCCTGTTGTCTTGATTTGGGCAACCTGCATGTCTGAGTGGACACTCTTCCCCTCCACTGGCCTCTGCCTCCCAAGAGGCCTCTCTCACCAGACCAGCACTCCGCCCCGCACCCTGGCTGCCTGTCAGGGAGGGGGATTGGACTCTGGAGCGCCGGGAAGGTGAGGGCAGGCATTGGGCCCTCCAGGGGATTACAGGTGGCTATGGGGGTGGATGGGGAGGCTCAGGTCACATGTCAGGCTCCTGCTGTCCCTGCTCCCCCAGAAAGTTCTGCCCACCACCTCCACACTGTCAAATCTTCCCTGGGCTCTGTCTTTGCTCTCTGCCCTGGCATCCTTACCCTTTCAAAATTGCCTCTAGTGGCTTCTGTGTGCCTCACTACTGTTTCTGCACGGTAAATCTTCATCAGTGTTAGGGGAAAATGGGAAGGAGGGAGGGAGGGAGGGAGGGAGGGGATTATGGCACTATGTATCAGGATCAGGTTTGCCCGCACAAAAATGATAGCAGTTCAAAGAAGATAGAAGTGCCTCTCTTACCTAAGCGCAGGAAATCCAGAGCAGGTTCTTGGGAGCCACGTGGCTGTCTGTCTGTTCTGCTTCATGGTCCAAGATGGTGGTCATCACTTCTCTGCCTGCCTTCTGGCCAGGGGGTGGTGCGGGTGGGAGAAGGAACATGCTTGTCGTGTTGAAGCACTTCCTAAAATCTACTCACGGCAATTGTGTGCGTGGCCAGTCACATGGCCACACTTTCAAGGGAGGACTATGGAACTTGTAGTCAATTTCCAACTAAAAAGCAGGGTTCTGGGGCTGGAGCTCAGCAGTTACAGTACTTACCTGGCATGTGCAAGGACCCGGGTTCGAACCCCAGTACCACATATATAACTGTTGGAGAAACAAAGGCCAGATGAAAAAATAAAATTGATTCTCTCTCACTCCTCTTACTCTCTTCCTCTTAAAAAAATAAAAAGTAGGCTTCTATTGCCAAGGAAGGAGGGGGTTGGACATGGAGGGACAAGACCAGACTATAGCGTGGTAACTATGGGTCCTTCCTGATGGTCTGGGTGATGGACACTGGTGAGGGTGGAAGAACCCCTGGTCATGGACAGCTGCTGCCAGCCTCCATGCCCCATAGACCCTACTTCCAGACCTTCAAGGAGCACCAGCCCGCTTGTATCCTTGTACATTAAAGGTGGTCTCCCTGGACTCAGAGAACAGCTTCTTTTGCTGTCAGGCTCAGAAGTTCTCCCAGGAAGGCAGCGCACTCTGGCAGGGCCTCATCAAGCCCTGGGAGGGGTGCATGCAGTGGGTTTGCCTCCCTGCCATGGTTCAGGAAGCCCTCTCAGGTGAGGTGAGCACATCCTCTGTGACAGGGCACTGGGCCTGAGGAGCACACAAATGCTGGGAACACCATGGAGCCTGCTTCTCCATGGGAGGCGTATTGAATAAGATGAGACCTGGCCTTGCCAGGGGGCCAGGGAAGAGGCCCCATCCTGTGGGCCTGGTCTTATGCCCTTAGTGGTTAGTCAGACCATGCTGGGTCCTCTGTTCTTTGCCTGCCTCTATGATTTCATTCAGGAGCTGCTGAATGTTTCTTGAGCTAAGGGACGGAGGGTGGGGGACACGGTCAGAAGAGCTTCAGAATCTGGGAATCTGGGGGGATAGTAGCAGATTATGGCCTATTCACCCGGCCACCTGAGCCTCTTCCCCACCATGCAGGCTGGGACTGCATTCTCACTCTCCTCCTGGGAGCTGGGGAACATCTGCCCACAATATAGGGTGCCCAGCTGAGGACACAAAGAGGGGGCAGTGGGCAGTCATGACCGCAGGGTGATTCTGTGGGTGGGTAGGGAGAAAGTGGGGAAGGACACAGGGGGTAGCCATGGGTCTCAGTGGAGAAGAGGAGGATATTGTAGGGTGACGGGAGGCCAGGGTGAGGGCATTTCAGACTCATAGTCCTGAGGCTAAGAAATGCTCAGAGACCATCAAAGATCAGGTAGTCTAGTGGGACATGAAGCATGCAGCCTAGCAGGAAGATTGGCATGAAGGCCATCTGTCCTGACCATACTCTCAGTCCCAATGTCATTGTTTAGTTTTTATTGAGCACTCGCTATGTCAGGCAATAGACTCAGAATCTGAAATGCTGTGTCACATTTCTTCCCTTAGGAAGCCACTGAAAGACACGCTGCTATGGTTTGAATGTGGATAGTGTCCCCACAGGTCCATGTGTTAAAGCTTGGACCCTAGGGTGGTGGTATTGGGAGGTGCTGTGGGACCCCCTAAGAGATGGGGCCTTCTGGGAGGTCCTCAGATCACTGGAGGTGTGCCCTTTAGGGACCACACCTGAGTCCCCTTGCTCTGCTTCCTGGCTCCAGATGTTAACTGCTCACTGTACCAAATGCTCCTGCCGTGATGTGCCATTCTCACTAGAGGCCCAAACCAAGGGGGACACCCCATCCTGGATTTGAATCTCCAGAACCATGAGCCAAACAAAGTAAAACTCCCTTCACCGCAGAAGCAGCCCGTGTGGAGTATTTCAGTACAGCGATGCAAAGCTCACTAATCCACATGACAGGGCTGGGTGTGAGGCCAGAGGGATTAGGAGTTTGTTCTGGGCCATTAGCTGACAATACTGGGACTGCCACACCTACTGTCACCCGCTGATGTGACCTGTGCAGGGGCTAGGAAACCTTGCTGTAAATCCCATGTGGGGAAATGCCATGGAGGGCAGTAGGGGGCCAGAGCCCCAGGTTGCCCGCCCACCTGGCCCACCCAGGCTCAACACCTGCCAGTCACTTGGTCCCTCTGCCCTAGAACCTCCTCCTTAGCAGCCCTCCCGCCTGCAGGGCAGCATTGAGTGCTCAGTGCATCAGGGATGGGGATAGCAGGAAGGGCGGTATGGACCCTGGTGGGTGACCCTGTACCGAGGTGCCTGCACAGGCTTCCCCAGGCTCCCTTCTACACCTCTGCCTCCCTACCTTCCTAAACATCAAACCCTGGGCCTCCTCCCACTTTGGGTTCCACTTGGCTCAGCAGGCAGTGTGGGGAGGCCACCAGGTTGAGTCTCCAACATTGGGCCTAGCAGAGGACAGGTTATCTCTGTCCCCATGAGCTGGCCAAGTTGTCCCACTCAGCATGGCCTGGAACTGGCAGGGAGGAAAAAGGCTGCTGCTGCCCACCAGCAGGGAGGGGGCACAGAGTGCCACTAAGTAAATGGTGATCATTCGTCCCATCTCTTCCCTGGCATAACACACAATACCTAATGAAAATTTCTGGCTGTTCATAAAAATCTCTAAACGATGATCTCATTTTATGACCATTTAAACACATTTTAAATTCTAAATCCACCTCAATTTCTTTGCAGGTATTCATGGCAACCATGTTCACACATAGAAACATGAAACCGCGCGAGAGAAGGTCTTGGTGCCCAGGATGCAACACACCTGGATGCCTGGGCTTGGGTCCTGCTGAGGGGAGCCCTGCTGAGGGGAGCCCCGCTGTGCAGTTCCTGTCTTCCAGACTGGCCTGCATAGCAACAGCTGAGGCCACCCATGTCCCCAGGCCTCTCCCACTCTAATGGACCGCATCCCTGGGAAACCTTGGTTTCCTCCTCTTTCTCTGGACCAGGGCTTTTGACCTCACACTGGTTCCGAGTCTAGGTCTGCCTCAACCTCCACCTTCTTGGCCATATTCCCATGTCCATCCAAGCAATGGTCCAGGGCTGTCCCTACTCCTCTCCACCACTCCACCCCAGCTGCCTCCACAGCTCTCCCTGGCCCCCAGGCTCCTAGGTAGAGTCTGGTGAGCCCCCTTCTTATCCTCAGAGCCCTCTGCCCTCTTCACAAGAGACTGCTCCTCCTATTCCACAGAGGAGGACCAGTTACCAGAGAGGAGACTTGACCCCCATCTCCTCTGCATCTTCTCCCTCCCTCCACACCTCCCTGACTACCAGCTCCCCACACCCACTGCTGCGTTCTTCTCCCTGCCCATGGGAGGGCCATTTCAGTCCTTACAGGGCCTAGGTGCCAGGAGCTGCACTCTCAAGGACCCCATGGCAGCCAGCCAGCCAGCTTGGGGCTTGCTGTCCTGCTGCCCAGCTTGTGCCCTCTGAACCCATGTGACTCCCTCTTTTTATGGACTAGCTGGGCTTGGAGGAGACCGGCCTGACCCCTAGCAGAAATGTAGCCGCCGGCCTCCTCCTGCAGCTCTCAGATATGCTATGAATTTGTTGCCTTTGTTTTGCCCTCGCCCTCTCGCAGGACCTCGGGTGTGGAAATGTGACCACTCCAAGGCCGTAGGTGCAGATCATGCACTACCAGATATTTGCTTAATGAGTGAATGCATGAACGAATGACTGCTCATTATCCTAATTTTATAGGTGAGGAAACTCAAACAGCCCCTCCCTGGTTCCTTGAGCCCTCCAGTTTCTACCTGGAACACCCCATTTTTCTCCGCTGAGCTCCTTTCCTGCTGCAGGCAGCTCCCCAGCCCTCGCTGGCTTACCTCAATGCCCCAGCCCCTTCTTCGTGGGCCAGTTGGGATTCTTCCCCAGCTCCGCATTATCATGCATGGGTCAGAACAAAAGCACCTTGAATAGGTTTAAGAGAAAATGTGAGGAACATTGTAGCCCACGTGCTCAGGCAGGCCGGGGGCATCTCAGGACAGGCCATACACAGCAGCCACCTAGACACAGGGGCTCAGCCACCTAGACACAGGGACTCAGCCACGTCCCTCTCCCCTTCTGGCACCTGGAACATGGGGGTGGGGTACTCTATCTGCCTGCTCCTATTGACTGGAAGCCCCTCATTTTCTAGAGAACAACTTCCAGCCGATGGGAGTACCTTAGGTATAGGAAACCCAGGTTCCTGCCTCTGCCTGGCTAGGAGCTGGGTGATAGGGTTTTCTGGATGCTCCCTGAGGATAGCTGAACTCATGTGGGTCAGAGCATGGGTGCATGTAATCTGTTCCCACGCCTGCTACAGGGAGTCATGCGCTGTCTGCGCCTTCTTTGGGGAAGTCTGAACTGTTTTCTCCACAGCTGCCCTGGAAGCCAGGGCCTTGCTGAAGTGGGGGTACAAGGCAGGCTCAGGAAGTCAGGAGGATGGTGTAGGGGACAGGGGAGGGGGTTACCCAGGAGGAGTTGTGAATGCCTTCACATGGCTGACGCTGCAGGGGATCAGGGATAGAAGGCAGCCCAAAGAAAAGCAAAGATTCTTACTGATCCCTCATCCTTTACCTATTATCCTTGTCGCCAGTGGCAGGACAGTTTTGTCCCTGGCAACAGACTCTACACACTTGGCATAGCTGGTGGTGGCTGGCTCTATAGGCCGTAGCTCCTCCCAGCTTTTGGACCAGATACTTACATCTTCTCTCCTCCTCAGTGGCCCCAGGGCTGTGAACTCAGCCTCTCCATGTGGCTGGGCCTCTTCTCTCTAGACTCCTCCCTTCCTTCCTCCCTGGTTGGAGGCGGGTGCTGCACACCTGCTTCCCTGGCTGGCTCTGTGGCCTCTGTCTCTCTCCCTCTCTCTGCCTGTGGTGGGGTGTCTTGCAAGTCTCTGTCCCCTCTTCTCCATCACCATCCCCTGAGCTCAGGCCCATGCCCTCTGGCCTTCACAACTGCAGTCTCCTCCCTGGTCCTCTGCCTCCAGCCCAGCAGGCACCACCTGCAGGTCAAGGCCCTTCTGCAGCCCATGCCAGATGGCACCTGTGCCCACTCAAAGGGCTCTGTGTGGCCTGGCCTAGCCCCACTTCCTTTCCAGCCACGACTCCCACCTGGCCTCTCCCTCAGCACTTCAGCTCAGTCCCCCCGCCCCAATGTGTCCTCTGCTGCCCTCCTGATCCTTCACTCAACTCGCTCCTTTAGGAGCCTCACTCCTAGAAGTCCCTCCAGACTGTGATTTGCTGTCTCCTGTGCATTTCCCAACACCTGTGCAGTACCCATTTAAAAACCATCATGCAGGAGCTGGAGTGGTGGCTCAGCGATTCCAGTGCTTGCCTGGCATGTGCGAGGACGTGGGTTCAAACCCCAGCATCACGTACACAACGAAGTCTCAGAGCAACGAAAGCCACATGAAAACCTAAATAAAATTGATTCTCTCTCCCTCTCTAAAAACAAAACAAAACAAAACCCATCATGAAGCAGATTCAGCAGACAGCTCTGGGACAGCGCTCTGCTGAATCCCCAGGGGGTGCCAGCTGTGCACCTCAGGAGGTGAAGCCAGATGAAGCCAACTCTGCCCTTGATTTGACAGGCTTTTGTGGGGATGGGGAGTCTTGAGAAGCTGGCTGAGAAGCAACTGTGTCAGGGACATGGCTGGGGGTGCTGGCTGCAGCCGGGGCTCTCCATTTCCCTGGCCGCCTTCAGTGACCACACATGGGGGTGGCCTGGGAGGTGGTTCTGGCTGATGAGATGGAAGCAGAAGGTTCTGGGTCTACAATGGCCCAGGCTGCTGGTCAGAACTTCCTTCTGTCCCTTTCCTCTGCATGGTGCCTACAGGAGTATCAGTGCTTTGTGATCATGAAGTGACATGCTAAGGATGGCAGAAAGATGGACAATACCCGGAGGTCCTGGGCTCCAGCCCTAGCTGCCTACCTCTTCCCAGAAGCCAGCACAGCTGTTAGGCCTGGTGCACTGGAAGCCCTTGAGGAGACTCCCCAACGTTCTTGGGATGTCCAGGTTGCCCACTGGGGGACCTTAGGCATCTCCCCACCTCTGCCACCCCTGTGCCATCAATCTCTGCCCAGGAAACCCTCCTCTCAGCACACTCCTAGGCCAAAAGTCCCATCAGAATGTTCCCAGGCTCTTCCCTCTGTTGTTCTTGGTCTGAGCTGTGTCTCAGGCCTCCCCATTGCTGGGAGAAGAGTTTATACCACCCCACCTCGGACTCTGGGCTGCCGTGGAGGGCCCTGTCCACAAGGCTCATCCCTTCCCCTGACCCAGCCTCCAGGTGTTATCTGGACTTCAGGGCCTGAGGAAGGACAGTCGTGCCCAGCCTGTGAGTCAAGGGTCCAGACGTGCCCGTGTGCCTGCTCTGGCACCATCTCACAGGACACGGAACTCACAGCGCCAAGACCTGGCAGGTGCCCGGTCACGTTCTTGGTGTCTGTCAGCTTTAGCACTTTGCTTTCTGTTTCTCAACACCAGTGAGCCTGTGCATGCCTTGCAAAGGACCAGGGCGTGCAGCTGCCACGGAAGCCTCTCGGAGCTGAAGTTTCCCAGGGCAGCTGCTGGGGCAGGCAGGGGCCCACCATTTAACCAACACAACGATTAGGCAGAAAAAAAATGATATTTCTTTATTTGAGCTATAGCTTAAAAAACATG
Source organism: Aplodontia rufa (assembly GCA_004027875.1). Classification (NCBI taxonomy): domain Eukaryota; kingdom Metazoa; phylum Chordata; class Mammalia; order Rodentia; family Aplodontiidae; genus Aplodontia; species Aplodontia rufa. The sequence continues at coordinate 10,567 of PVKS010009745.1, forward strand.
ACCCAGTGCTCAATCTTGTTGAAAGTTCAGGCCCATTCAATAATGCAGTCTCTCCCAGGGGCCTGTCCTCCTGGGTACTGGGTGGTGGCCTCTCCTTCTGTCTTGAGCAGTACTGCAGCTGGCTATACACCTCCATGTGGTCCAATCCAGTGACCACACTCCACAGCACAGTGACACCCCAAGTCAGTGCCTCTGTAGCTAAACAGTCGCCCCCTTCCGGGTCCTGTCTACAGTACATGGGAAGGTTAAGAAAACCAAGAAGTAGTGACCTCCTCAGCCTGCTCACACAAGGTGATCAAGGGTGTGTCCAGGTGGCCCTAGGGCTGTGGGCTAGTTAGCTTTCTGTCTCTGTGACAAAATACCTGAGAAAATCAAATTAAAGGAGAAAAGATTTATTTTGGCTCACGGTTTCAGAGGTTTGTGACCATGGTCACTTGGCTTCACTGTTTCTGGGCCTGTAGAGAGGCAGATCATATGGCTGGGAACACAGCAAAGCGAAGCTCCTTACCTCCCAGCAGCCAAAAAGCAGAGAAAGAGAGAAAGGATTCGGAGACAAATTATAGCCTTCAAACGGAATGCCCCAAATGACCTATGTCCTCTAACCAGTCCCCACCTTCTAAAGTTTCCACCACCTCTGAATCTGCCAATGGATTAATCCTTTGATGAGGTCAGAACCCTCATGATCCAATCACCACCCAAAAGCCCCATCTCGGAACAGCTGCACTGGGGGCCAAGCCTTCAACACATGAGTTTTTGGGAGACATTTCAGATCCAAACCGTAATAGGCTGCTCACCTTTCCCTTTGACTCGTCTGTTCTTCCTGTCCCGGAGCTGAGCCTCCCTTTTCCTCTCCTTTCCCTTACCTTATCCTATCTAGGCCTCTCAAGGAAAAATTCCATAGTCCCACTCACTAAGTCTGTTCCTCCACACTTCTAAAGGCCATTAAGGAATTTCAGTACTTTTGTTTCAAAACCAAAGCCAGGTTTGCTGCCTCCTGGAGTTGCAGCTGGGGCATTTGCAGACACATCACCTCCACTCATTGCCTCCACTGCCTCTTTCAGTCTTTCTTGAACAATTTGGAATGCTCCTGTATTCCAGACTCAGCCATAATGTCAGCCCACCTCTCTATATGGGTTTTGATACCTGAATTTGTTCCCTTGCTTTCAATGGCATGAAAACTGACTGGTCTCCCATGGTGGTGGATGTCACCCTAGTCCAGAAAGATGCCAAACCCCTGTCTGAACCCCAAACCACTCCATCCATGCTTCTGAAGTTGAGGCTAGTAGAAACAAATCCCCCGTGCACAATAAGGAATCTGGTCATCCAGGCCAAGTTCAAGGGCAGGTCAGGATCCAGAGTGCCCTAGACCCATGGACAGTTTTATTCAGAGCCCTGCCACCAGCTCCTCCAGACTTAGTTCTTCAGCCAGGGACAGCCCTTCAGCCCCCATCCTTCCCCCAACACCAGTCTCTTTTAGGGAGCAATCCTCTCTGCTCCCCCATTCTGCTAACAAGAGTCCAAGTTCCTACTGTTACTCCTCTGCCTTCTGCGGATCCCAAGGGCTGCAGGCACGTTTCTGCTTTGGTGGCTATTTTGAATCAACCTTTAGCCCTACCATCCCCTTCATGTTATTTGATCTAGCTCTCTAAGCCCATGTATCCTCAGAAACCAGAGCAGCGATGATGTTGTACTTCAAAAAAATCTCATCCCTGATTCTTACCAAAATGACACTCCTAAAAATGTTTGCAGCCAGATATCCTAGCTTGGATGCCACTGCCCTCACCTAGGAGCACCCGTGAACGAGGCCATCAGATAGGAAGAGGGTCCTTCCGTGAATGGCTTTTAGTGTGGGCATTTATGCCTGGAAAGCCTCTCTCCTTCCCCAACTGAGGGTTGCACAAAACCCTTCACGAGCTCTTCTCTGACCTATAGGGTCCTGGGCAGTTTCGTGGCTGACACATGGCCCCTGTCACTGCCTCCATCCATCTCCAGTTGTCTGCACCAGCTTTCACCTTCTGGGGCAGTTGGCCCCACTTTCAGTGGGGTTTTCCAGAGCTGCTTGAATCAAAGAACTTTGCCCCCCACCCCACTCCTGCCAGCTCCACTGACTTCCTGCAGCTTGTGAGTCCACATACAATATTCAGGACAAATTAGATCTCAGGTGACCTTCAGGAGACTCAAGAAAATCCAAAGTGAAGACAGAGCATGCGGACCCATGAAGAATTCAACTAGAGAAGGGGCCTCACCACCCGTGGACCTCTCCAGTTGGTCAGAGACAAATGCTCAGGACCCTTATTGTGATTTCTTGAACCTCTTGAACACCCTTGTTATTTGTTACCCCCTTCTCTGTTCTCAGCACAGAAGCATTTAAAATGCACAGGGACACTGCTGCCTGCCACTTGACTGGGAGGTGACAAGGAAACAGGGAGCCTGAGCTCCCATTAGCAACCCCTGCTGAGGGGCAGGGAAAGGAACCTCAGAAGGTAGGGCAGGTGGTTGCAGCTGTGAAGGGAAGAGGAAGCTGGGCTGAGATCCCAAAACTCAAGCATGAAATAAGTGGGTGGAGAATGGACCCAAAACCAGGACACAGGACATGGCCTGATCAGCAAGAGCCCTGTTACAGATATAGGGGGATGGGGGCAAGGAGGAGGAAGTCAGGGTGTCACAGTGGGCCCATGCAGAGGAACTGCCCAATAGGCACCTTGTTCTTTGAGGCCAGCAGTATGGGAGCCTGCAGACACAGTTCCATGGTCAGTGGGCAAGGGCTGAGAGCCCAAGGCCATGGTTCACCATTTCCTGGGCCCATATGCCAAGCCCCAGAGGTTCCCTGAGTCTCATACTTGGATGCTCTTTGGAGATGCTGTGGGATGTGGCTGGACCTTCCACTAGGCAAAGACAACACAGGGTGGGCGAAAGGCAATCCTTCCCCCATTCTTTCCCTCCACCATGGAGTTGTACCCAGCAGACACATTTGTACAAGAAGGGCTCCCATCCCAAGAGTCCCCACCCAGACCGGTGGGTTCATCTTTCCCAGACTTAGATATTTTCTCTCTTAGTAGAAGAAAACTCTCCAGAGAATATAGGAAGAGGGAAGGAACCTCATAGAAAAGATAAAGATATTATCTATCCATTCTAGAAACCCACCTTCAAGGTGAAGTTCATAAGGTTTCTGAGCTTCCTTGCCCTACCCTTGCCTCTGCGGTCCCATAGCTACTTAATTCAGAGGTGGGTGGGAACTTCTGCGCTGGGGGAGAGGAGTCTCAAGGTCTTCTTTGCCTTTGACCTCTCATTGTGCTGACTGTGTAGAGGCTTTGATGTGGCAGTAATGGTACAGAAAAGAAAATAGGGCGGGAACTGCTCATGGGAAAGCTGGAAAGAGGTAAGGGACGCCTCCATACAAAATACTCAAAATGCCAGGGTGGGACAGCCTGGCCTATCCTAAACCCATTTGGGGAGCCAACTGCCCATTACTGAACTGGCCACTGTCCCCAAGAGCCTCATGGGCTCACTGTGTATAGCACCATAGTGCACATCAAATAGTAAGGGACCATGCTTGCCCTCCCTTGCCTCAGAGTTCCCTCTCCTCTGTCTTGTCCAAACATGTTTGGTCCTTCTTTTCCCTGCCTCTGGGGGTTCAGGCTCAAATGAAATGGGAGTTGCATCCCAACCTGCAAATCTTTTAGCTCACCATTGGACAGGGAGCAAGCAGGACCTAGTCCAGGCCCTGAATGTATTCTTTGCCAGGGCCCAGCAAGCCCTCTCCCCAACTGGTGCTTCTGCCAGGGATCCTTAGATGAGAATAGAGGAGGTTGGATATGATCCATCATCCCTTTTGAGACCTGGTGCTTTTTCCATCTGTTGTCATCCACCCATTCATCCATTCAACAAATACTCATTGAGCCCCCATCTGTGTAGGCCCCATCCCAGAAACCGAGGAGACAGCTGTGGTCAAAAATGACCAGAATGCTGCCTGCATGGAGCTTACTTTCTATGGAGGAGAGACAGACAACCAGCAAGGGAACAGAGACGGATAAAATAAATCCAGATGATGATAAGTGCTATGAAGAAAACAGGGCGAACAGGGTGACAGGCCAGCCCTGGGGCAGGGTGTGCTGGGGAGCCTCAGATGGCTTTTCTGGGGGATATCTGAGCTGAGCTGGAGGCATGAGGAGCAGCCAGTCATGTACAGAAGAAAAGGCATTTCAGGAGCAGCCAGATGGTTTCTATTCTGGGAGCGGATCTATGCCTCCTAGGGTTGGAGGAACATAAGATCTCACAGGAAGAGAGGGAGAGATGCCATGAAGGCCCCGGGGCAGCAGGGACCAATGGCGGATCAGAGACTGGCTCCCTAGGGGAAAACAACTGGCTGCTGAAGCCTCCCTGGAGGCCTCTCTGCACAGCATCTGTCTGTCTGGCCTCTAATGGGAACTTGGGCCCCCTTCCCCCCATCCCTCCTCCACACCACTGGAAGTCTCCCCTGCTGCCCTGACTCAGACCAGGGTTGCTGAAGAGGTTTAGGCAAGCCCAGAGGAAACGGATCCTTGGCTTAAATAACATGGGAATTCCTTTCCCCCACTCCCCACTCTGTTCTGTCCCCACCCTAAAGTGTAAGCAAATTTTAAGGGTGATCTAGAATCCCCCCATTGTTCAGTTTAATTTGGCTCGTATAAGCTAGCCACTTGGGCTATGTCTTGTTCTCAGCCCTCCCTGAGTTTGGCTGTGAACCCTAGCTCTAGACCCTGGAAGGGATCTCCCTCCTTCCCTGCCTGTACCCCAAACCCTACTGTTCCCTCCTTAGCTTGTTCCCTGGGAAAGCTGGTGGGGATGAGGATGAATTCTGGGTTCCCATGGTCCCAAATGCAAAGTGGTGACTCCAAAGCCCAACCTGCTCACTTGGGACAAAAGGTCTGACTCAGGAAACCTCTTGGGTCTGTCTCTTCAGGCCAGTTTTCATGCCCCCACCCATCCCAAGCAGGCCTTCCCTTCTGGTCCTCTCACCCCCATCCCCTAAATGGCCTGAACCTTCTTCTGTGCATTCCCCTGGTCCCTTGAGTGTCCCAAGCACCAGGTCTAACCCCATTGCTGCCTTTGGAGAATTCATTTCTTCTCTCCACACTGAGATGCCCACATTGTCATCATCAGTTGTGGAGCGAATGTCACTGCTGTCTCCAGCAAGTGGCATGTTTATTCAGTCCCATTAACACTGAGCCCATCAGCCATTGTTCTATAAGTAGATAGGTAGTGTGTAGACCAGCTTCCCTGACTGCCTCCGAAATGAAACTCTTCATTTATTCCCCCAGGATAAAGTCAGGGCATGTGGTTATCTTGCTACAAAGAGAAAAGAATGCCTAAAGAACGCTTATTGATTAAAACAGGTGAGGCCCTAAATGGAGCCTAATAAAGTGCTAAGTAAAATATGGGCAGCAGCCATCAGTGCCATGTGTTGTCAGAGCACTGGGGGAGGTGGGAGTGGACCAAGAAGGCTTCCTGGAAGAGAAGGACTCCCAGCAGGCCTTTAGAAGGCCAAGAATGTTAAGGAGTGGGAAGTTGCAGATTCCTAGACACCAAGCAACTAAACCGAGAATTGCCACAGCACTCCTTAATGATACTATAGAATGAATCCCTAGGGCCGGGGAAGAAGGACCACCCTGGTGGGGAACAAGGCTCTGTTTCCTGTTGACCCTGTGGCTTTCTGACCTGGGCTCCTCTCTTTGGCCAGTGTGTCCACATCAGCTGAGGGCTTAGCACTTCTGGAGACAGACAGTTTGCTTGGGGAGAGGGGGACGCAAGTGTGCAAAGGCCCTGGCAGCAAGGGCTTATAGGTCATTGGGATTTGGGGATTTGCAGGAGGGAGGCAGAGGCAGCACAGGTCAGGAGGTGGGGAGGGGAGCACAGCGTGGGGAAAGCTCCTGGAGCAGGTACCGGAAGCTAGCAAGGTAGTGAGAACCTGGCTGCAGAGAGGACGTTTCCATCAGATTGCCAGGAGCGTGCTCACATGTGGTCAAAAAGGGTGGGCATCGTCTCCCCACTTGCCCGATGCCTGCCCTCCCACCTGCGCCGCCTCAACATGGATCTTCGCGTGGCACCCTCTCTTGCCACACGGCATGATCCTCTCTCCAGCTCTGTCTCTGCATCATTCTCTCCATCTCCTTAGCCCCCCTGGACTCCAGAATCTCCAACCTCCAGATCAATCCACACATGGCAAGGGCTTGCTGTTGCCCTCTCCACCCTCCACCGCAGGCTACTCCAGGTTGAACCCCACTTAATGCCAGACACGTGTGCTTCTGGCAACACTATGTCCAACTCGCGACTCTGCTACACACTTCAAATCCTCAGTTCCCATGCGGGACGCGTGCAGGGCCTCTGACACCAAACTCATGGGTTGGACAAATGGCTTTTGGCTGCTGGGAGGGAGGCCAAATGGAATCAGGACAGTTTTCTCACTAAAATAGGAGAAAATGCCACTCGGTAAGTCAACCTGTAGGAGATTCTGATTAGCACTGACTCTGTGACTATCAATGGTCAGTAAGAAATAAAAAGGGATTTAAAAAAAAGAATTAGAGCCATAATGAAATTTACCTATCTAATCTGACAACTGATAGGAACAGGAAGTGGCAGAAAAACATACTGTGGTCTGTAACTTTTACAGACATAAAATGGAATGGTTGGCACAGAGTCTCAATGGAAGTGGGTGGAAGAGACTAGCTGGATGGGAGCTGATCAATGGCAGCAGTCGTGACAAACTGAAAATTCTACAGGAAGGAAGAGAATAGGAAGGCTGTCCGCACGGGCTGGTTAAACAGATGATCCTAGCGTACGTGGGTACGCACACTTGTAACAGAACCATAATGCCCTTGCTTTCCGTAGCTACATCTCATCTTACTAACTGCACCCAAACATCCCCAATGTTCTAGAGCTTTATCTTTTCTGGCTGTGCCACTTTTCTGGATAACGAGCTCACTATGTCATCCCCATCCATTGCCATTCCCCCTAAGGCGTGGCTTTTGGTTAAGATAACCCATGACTTCCTCCAAACCGGAGTTCTCAAATCCAGAGAGAGGAAATCGACTGGGCTTGTTCTCCAAAGTGACAGACCCCAGAGTGGGATGGGATGGACCTTGGGGTGGCATTGTGGTTCTTAATGCTGACATGGTAAGATTTAATGCTCTGGTGGCAGAGAAAAGGGCCCAAATATGCCCCTCTCAAGTACTAACTTTCAGGCAAAGAAATGATGAAATGGGGCCATTAGTAATGGGGGAAAAATCAGAAGGAACTGTTTAAAGAGCAAAAACCCCATAGGAAGCCTTGGAGAATATTTAAAATGGGGAAAAAACGTGGCCCGCAGGACAAAAAGACTAGGCCCGTGACAGGATGCGCCAGGCAGCTAAATGCAGGGCCACAGAGGCTTCCTGAGCAGAGAGCCTGCTGGGGAGCAGGCTGCAGCGGGGCCTCGGTCCTCACCTGCACCCCAGGGGTTCTTCACAAGCATCAAAAGCAGGAACTAAAGGATGATTGGTGCAAAGGAAAGTTCATCAGATTAGAACACACAGATCCCAGACATACACATTTTGCAAACTAATGGCAGACGTCCCTCTACTCTGTCGATGACACTCAAGAGGTGAGAGAGAAGGACCGCGACCACACTGTTCAATCAACTCTCTCACCACCACATGGGCTCCTGGGGAAACGCAGGAACCCTGGACAGGTGAGATGCTTCTGCCCTTCTTGCCAGATCTTGACTAATTCCTGGTCACAGCTAGTATATTTGGAACAATAGCTGGTTCCATTCCCACCCCAGGCACTATTGCTATTGTTAGTGTGACACTATTTGTTTTTTAATCGTCAGATTACTGCTTTTCTGGCCTAGGCATTGAAAGACCTCGAGAATGTTTACCCCAAAACCCCAAGCAGGGATTGAGAATCTACAGGCACCTTTGGGCATATTAGAAAAAGGTCTCTCTCTGGGTGGATCCAGGGCAGTGGGCCCCTGTGTGGCCAACTGAGTGGGGCTGGGTCTCTATCCCCTGGGAAAATGCCCCTATTCTGGGCTTTACTTGCATAGCCACAGCTGGGAACTGGATTCAAGGCCCAGAAGTGTCCGGGTAGGGAGTGGCCTTTACTGCGTATGATGTCATTGATCATCTGAATGGTAATCAGTTGCTGAGCAGAGGCAGAAGCTGCTTTGCCTGAGCAGAGGACAGGAAGCATCACTGCCGCTTTGATGCCTGCCATTTCTGGCTGGCCAGAAGGAGGTGGAACATCTGTTGGAGGTGATCTCAGAAGCAACCAGCCTTAAAGCCCCAGGGGATTATTTCATGTTCGTGTGTTATTAAGTCAATTTTTGATGAAAGCAAAATAAACAGAAAATTGTACATGGGTCATGTATGTTCAGGCCAGGGTATTTCAGCATCTGGATGTAGAGCCATGCGACGGAGACATGCAGACAGAATAGTGCCAGCCTTACCCCGGGGACCCTTGTGACTCTCCCCAGTGATTTCCCTCTCTGAGGGTAGCCGCTCTCCTGAACTCTAATCCCACCGATCACTTTTGCCTGCTTTTTTTTAACTGATTGCAAACATGTACCCCTTTTACGTCTGACTTCTTTTGCTCAATAATTATGTTTTTGAGCTGCATCTCCTGCATTTACATCCTAGAAATATTCCACAATTTATTTATCCATTGTACTGTTAATGGACATCCAGGCAGTTTGACTCTTTTTAATCCCTCCCCTTTTTTTCTGATTATAATCCCTTTTTTTTCTGATTATAATCAAAGTCATCCTAAAACATGTTCCCATTTTTCAGTCTCAGAGAGCCCCAGGGCCTGGGGTCTTAACATCCAGGCTTCACACTTCCTTTCTTCATGCTTGGAGCTCCTCTCACCCCTGTTCACCCCTTGGGGTCATTACCTCTCTGTCACAGCCTCCCTGCAAATCCCCTACCTGGGAGCAGCCCTCCGGCTGCTTCTAAACCTCAAACACACAGGCCCTTGGCATTACAGGCAAACTGCTTGAGCAAGACACCAGGAAGCCCTGATTTTCTCAGCCTGGGCTGTCAGCCTGCCTTCCCTTGGCTTGGAGCAGCTACCTTGTCCCTTGCAAGTCTTCCCCTGCCATCTTGCAACCACTAGCCAAAAACTCAGAAAATGCCTCCCTGCACCTCCACGTGCTCCCAAACTGGACCTGCCGGGGATCCTCATCTCCACCTCTCCAGGACTTGGCCCCTTCATTCTTATCCCTCCCTCTCCCAGGCTTCTTCCCCGCAGGATGCTAAGGGGCCACACAGGGTTTCCTGCCTCCCACCCACACCACAGCGACTCAAGTTGAACTCACCACCAGCCTTGCTAAGTCCACAAGATTCTGCTCAGGCCTTCAACACGTAACCTTTAGGTCCCTTGAGGCTCTTCCCCTGGCTTCCCGACAGTAATCTTTCTTAACCTCTCTCTATCTCTGCCCTGGCCTTTTCCCTTCCTGTGCCTGCCGCTTAAACAACAACTTTCCGTAAGTTCTGGGTCCTTCTCTTCCTTTCTTGGGCCTCTTCTGTGCACAACACTGAATGTTGGGGACCCCCACTTCTCCCGTGCCCAGGGTCCCAACCCTTCCCCCTGATTTCAGGCTTCATAGCTCTTTCAGAGTACCAAAATAGTTTGGAATCTCAGCGAGATCCCTTTTGAATAAAAGTATATTCCAATTTCACATCAAGAAAACAAACCGTGTTTTCACAATACAAACTACAATGCAGAGCTCAGCAGACCCTTGGCAGGTGGGGTGTAGAGCTGCCATCCCCCTCTCCAGGGCATCCACAGTGCCTGGCTGTGCGGTGGGGTGGGGGTGGGGGGCTTGCACGCTCCCCAAGAAGTGCAGCAGAATTCCCCGCAAAGCCTGAGGTTTTTATGTTTATCAGAAGGAAATCTGGAGACAAGGACCGTATCAGTCAGAGAGGGACAAGAAGCACTGCTACTCCAGATAATTTGAGCAAAGCTCAGCAATCCAACTCTACAGTGGCAGAATTTAGGACGCACTTCAGTAAGAAATAGAAGACCTGAAAGCAGGGGAGCATGCAGCTAAGAGACCCAGAGAGAGGAGCTGGGCTGGAGCTGAGGCTGTCCATCAAGTACCACAGGCGATCTGTGTGCCCAGCAGGAGACCCCCAGAGAGGCCTCTTGCCCCAGCTCCATTCTCCTGGCGGCGCCAGGGCCTCTTGCCCTGCTGGAAGGCACTGAGGTGGCCCTGTGCGTGGTGGAGGAGGTTGGAGGGTTGGCCAGGGGAGCAAATGGAAAACACTGGGCATGGGGACCTTGCTGGGAATAGGCCCTGGAGAATGTGAGGAGGAGCAGAAACAGGGTGAGTGGGCAGCTTCATCTGGGATATAAAAGGGAGACCGAGGCTTGTTGCTGACACTGTAATGACGACAAGGAAGTAAAACTGGGAGGACCAGTGACACTCCTTCAGCCTTGGTCCCTTCCCCTTGTTTGTCCTCCTTTTGTGTTGTCTTGAATGCCAATCTTAATTACCAGTCTCACCCTCACTGGAGAGGATCAGAGTGCCTGTCCTAGTGTGGGAAGGGCAGGATGAAGCTGGCCTCCTCACTCCTGCCTCCATGGGGTGGGGCAGGGAGGCTTGGCGGGTAGACAGACAGGCAGGTCTCTAGGCTGGGGTTTAAGGAGGAAGAAATCTGAGACAGAAAGAAGATGTGTCAAAAACTTGCATGGATAGAAGTGGATCACCAAAAGCAGAGCTGGTTACATAGATGTTGCTGAGTGGGGAACTGTAACCAGGAGTGGCCCGAGGAGGCCGGCTGGAGCCTGATTTACTTAATGCCATCTGTTTCAATGGGGAAATGGTACACAAAATGGAATAATGACACTCAGCTGCAGTCAATCCCTAACCATACAGAGACAGCAGAAGGGAAGGCCTGGCGAGGGCAGTGCATGAGATTGGAACCCTGGGGAGACAGGCCTGGTTTCCAGTGTGGCCTTGAGATAGGGACAAGGGTCTGGGAGGGCCTGAGTACAAGAGGCCAGGGAAAGGGCGGTCACCAACCAAAAGCAGGATAGGGACTCTTCTGACACTTGATGTAATGTGAGGAGTCTCCACTCGCCACACCAACTTGAGCAAGATGACACAGCCTTTGCCTTGTGACACCTAGAGAAGGTGCCACGGAGCTCTGTGGCTGTAGGAGAAGAGGGCTGAGCAGGGCAGCCGGTGCACAGCGTCTATCCAGTCCTTCAGGAAAGTTAGCTGAGACCGTGAATCAGCTTGCGATACCATAGAACACCAGGATGAAGCTCTGCAGCCGTGAGGACCCATTGAAGCAGCAGCTGAGGTCCCTCTGGAGAGTTTCCTCTGCTGAAAATATGTGCGAAGTGGGGTGAGAGAGGCAGCAGGGTGAGGCAGGGAGCTCCGCTGGAGCCTGGCCTCAGAGGGCAAGTCCGGCGCCTTGCCTGATCAGTCTAGGCGCTGCTGCCCTGCTCAAGGCCTAGTGGCAGCATTAATTCCAGCCACCAAAAAGTGTGCACCGCACTGTCATCTGTGAGCTCTTTCTGTGTGTGGAAGGTGAAGGGTGGGTGAAGAGGCTTGGTAGATAAGAAACCAGAGTTGTTTCCAAGCAACCGTCAGCTTGATGGTCTCAGCAGAAAGCAGAACTCAAGTGAGGAGCTGAGCCCAAGGCTGGGAATGGCCTTGACTGAGGCCAAGTCTAGAGTCAGGGAGCAGCGGTCACACAAGTGGTGGTGCCACACTTCCATTCATGGTCCAGGCTCCAGAGCTGCCAATACTGTGAGGCCATTCTGAGAACCATGACCGCACAGAGGACCCCACCCCCACCTTGCAACATGCACAAAGGGGTGCACGGGAGAGAGGAGCGGAAGGAACTGGGAGGGCCCTCTTTCCTCCTGAAGGAGTTGCCCTCGGGCTACAGGAGAAGCCAGGACATTCTGTGTGCCCTGACCCCAAAAGCAGATCACATCCTGGACTTTCTGTTTTCCACCTCTGATCCACTCCTGTGACTGTCCTCTCCAATGACCTCCTGCTGCTCCTAGGAGGCTGCCTACACATCAAAAATGCAGTTCTCCCTCCCAAGCACTTTCGTTCCTTTCCCATCCCTTTTGACTGGCACCTGCACCCCACTTCCTGCTCACCTCTGTCCCCCTCCCTGTCACTGGCAGCTGGCTTTGTTTTCTTTCTGCAGAAAGGGTACCACCTGGCCACCTACTGGAGGGGGATATTGCTGAGGGCACCACCTAGCCTCGGGCCTCCCAAAGACTATTGAGGGCAAAAGGAGGAAAAAGACACTCCCTAGTCTTCCTCCTGGGTGCCACCACACACGACTCCCACTTCCTGCCATTCCACAAAGACAATTCCAGATTCAGAGCTTCCCGCCTGCCTGACTGGTAGGAGAAACCAAAGGTTCAGCATTCTCCTGCCTAATAGCTTCATTTGGTTGTTACTGTCATACTCGTGGGCAGGTCAGGAGTGCCTGGGAAACATGCCACACCTATTCCCCAAGGGAAGGGGAATGAAGCCCAGAATGATCAACTCAAACAAGGTCATGTGGGAATGGAGAGGAATAAGAGCATGCGACCCTGGAAAGTGGGGCCCCGTCTGAGAGGTACAATGTATAGGAGAGGGACAGGGCATTGAGGTGGAAGGAAAGGCGTCCTCCTGAAGATTCCCAGGGTGACTCTGTCACTGGGTCTTCACTACCCACTTCCCTTTAAGCCCTTCTGCACCAGTCTCCCCCATCACTGCCCTAGACTCCCCTTTCTCCCACCTCATGCTTCAAGGTGGCCTGAGGACAAAAGAAGCCATCAAAGAGGCCTTGGCTGGCTAACAATCACCTAAGACATAGTGGAACCAGATAGGACTGGTAATTACCCCATCATAGCCACTCTCTCTCCTTTCGGGGTCACACGCCCCTCTGTGTATGATGGCCCCCCCAGTGTCTCTGCCTCTGTGTGTATCGGCCCCTTTCTTGCAGGAATACCTTCTAGCCTCTCCTCCTATTTTCCTCCATGTCTGTGTCCTCTGGACCCTTCCCTCCCCTACCCCTTCAGCTGTTCTGTGTTCCTCTCTGACCTTCTTGTTTCTCTTCACTTTCATATAGTAGCGGAGGAGAGAAATCCGGAGCTGGTCACAGAGAAGAGGCCCCAGTCCTAGGGATGGAGCCTCGTGATGCCCGAGCAAAGACCTGCCCTTCTCCTTGCCCTCCCATGTCAGCCCTGGACCATTCTGTGAGAGCCAAGGTGTTTGGAAAGGCTGGCAGATCTCAGGAGGGAGGAGGAGGACATGGGGCCTCCCCTCCTCTCTCCACCTCAGCCGAAGCCTGCCTTTACCTGGCATTGGCTCCTCTTTCAACTCTCCCAAAAGAGAGAGGCTGCTCTTTGTCCTAACCATCCTGGGCCCCCAAACCTCAGGCAGGGCCCCAAGGTCTGTGTCCTCCTGGCTTCGAAGCCTCATGCTTTCCTCTTGGAGCCTCCCCCAGTGCTGCAGGACCCTCTTCTTCCCATCTTCATCTATCAGCAACCCGGTGGACTTGCACATTCACCTCCCTGCGAGGGCTTAGAGGGATGCCTGGCACATAGTAAGTGCTCAATAAATATTTGTCGAATGAATGAATTGAAAGTGCTGGCCTTAAGCTCATGGATTTTATCACAGTCCCAACAGTGCCCCACCTAGACAGTTTAGCAACTCCCAAGGAAATTTGTCCCCCCTTCTCCAGTCCCTGCAACCCATCCCCACAGCCAAACTTTGATCCCTGGCACCACCTAAGTAGCCCACTTCTCTAGAAATGCTACTGTGGCTGCTTTTCCCAACTTCAAGCTCTTTGGTTCCCTGTCATGCTCTTTCCCTAGCTCATTGTCAACCCATTTAAAGCCCTCAATTCCCTTCTCTTTACACAGGCCCTGCCTGGCTGGTCTTCAGCCTTGGACCAGTGTGACCTTCACTTTCTCCAGCCTTTGCACCTGAGCTCTGTTAAGAGCAAGAGGCAGCACTTTCAGAGCATTCCACGCTACACATTTGTGGTTGACCATTCGGCAGCTGCCTCTTCTGTGGCTACCAGGCAGTCACTTTGTTGACCCACAGACCTCCCCTGCTTTTCCCATTCCCCTTCCCCATTGCTCTCAAACCCTTGTTCCCTTTCCTAGCCCTCTCCCTCCCTTTCAGTTGGTAATAATATCCACTTTTAGGCCACTGCTAAAGATCCATGCCATCTGCCACGTCATCTGTCCATTACCCCCTTTTACCTCCAATATACCCCTCGTCCTTTTTTAGGCTGATTCCTCTACCATGGCTTTGGAATCCCACAGCTTTTTTGCTCAACCCCTGACCGACCCCCAGCCAAGTGTCTCTCTCCCGGGGGTCCTGTTATGTCACCTCTGCTCTCGCCTCCCTCTGCTCAGCCTACCTCCTAGGTATACACCTTCCTCCACCATGCCTCTTCTTTCAGCTAGCGTTCTCTTTCAAAAATGGCCTTCACCAGGAAACTTCTGGAAGGATCTTCACAGTCTGTAGGTTTGTCCAGCCTTTCCATCAGACCATGCGTAACTGGCCTGGTCTAATGAATCTGAGCTCACAGAGGGCCAGATTCCCTCCTCACTGCTCCATCCTACAGCCTTTCCTGTTCCTTTTTATCACAGAAGAAATACATGCTTATTTGAATGACAGTGAAGAGAGTCCAAGAGTGTGTGTCCCTGCTGAGTCCCATTCTCCACGGGAGGTAACATGAAGTCCTTCCCATAATGTAGTTTTACTGCACCTACAAATAAAAACATAAATGGGACAGTAAATGGAATCCTGGTATTCTGTAGTGTGTTTTACTTGCATTAACGCGTGAAGGTATTTCCACGTTAGGTCTGTTTGCACCCCACCTTCACACTCTGTTGAGGCTGCACAGTGTCCCATTACATGGATGTACCACAAATTCAGACACTCCCCAATTAGCTATCACTTAGGTCGTCTCTAGTTCCTCAACATTGCTACACTGCCTCAGTTTCCTGGCATATGTAGCCTCACAAAGTTATGAATATTTTGGAGTCACAAAAGTGGAATTGCTTTTTATATTTCAGTATTTGATGAAATGGCCTTCCAAAAAGGCTGTGCCAGCTCCCATCAGTGCCCACAGCACACAGGGTGCCTCTGCCCACACGGGGCCTGATGACCATTCCCTCATGGCATCTACGGCAACAGTGCCACCCTGTCACTGCACCTTCCAGCTCTGCTCCCCCGCCAGGGCATACACATTTCTCTTTTGCATTACTCCCTACCTCTTTTTGCTCAAACCTCCTCCCACCCCTCTACACTGGCCCGTCTTCCTCTGTCACCCTTGAATGTTGTTTCTGCATTTCCCATGATCCCCTTCGTATTCTTTATGTCAATGGCCCCCCCATGGTCCAGTCCCCTAACCTCCTGTGCAGCTCAGTCTTCTCCTCTGCCCCCACCTCGTGGAGCAGAGCAGCCAAGCAACTCAAGCGAACTGCCCAATGAAGGAGGGTTACACAGGTGAGTGTGAGGAAAAGGACAACTCATATTGACCCTTTCATTCATGCATTCTACAAATATTTATTGAGTACCTATTAAGTGCCAGCGAGGCTGGGGAAATGGTGAGCTGAACTAGGTCAGGTCAGCCTCAGAGGGGAGAGAGACAAATAACACACAAATCGATGCATGGTTTCAAACCACGCTCAATGCCATGGGGAGGCTCATGGATAAGTTCCTGACAGCTGCCTGGCCTGAGGGCTCAGGGTCTGTGCTCTACAGGGAATGGCATTGGAGCTGAGATCTGAAAGATGCGCGGGCTGAGATGAAGCGAGTGGTGGTGTGGGACAGCTCTCCACATTGGAATGGAAGGCCTGGGCCAGGGGAAGAGAGGTGTGTTCCAGAGATTCCAGCAGTCAGGATGAGGACTTGGGAAGCCTGAGGGTGGATGGGCAGTCAGTGGGGGAGGTGTGTGTTTTGTGGATTACTGCTCTTGACCTTGCCTGCATTTCTAGCCACAGGAAATAAAAACAGAAAAGGACTAAGTTCCTCCTGCTTGCCTCTGTGAGACTACAGGACCTAGGGTTTAGTGTGCACTGGTGGGGAAGGAGGAGGCTGCAGAGATGTCCCCATCACTTTCCTCAGTTAGCCTTACACTCTGCCCCTGCAGGCGCCAGGGCATTCCCTCTGCCAGACACTCAAAATCTTCCTACAAGTCATTGGAGAGAGAAAGTTTCTACCTGGGCACTCCCATCTGCTGAGCCCACTCTGGCTCCCAGAGGCACACCCTCCATACCTTGGGGTTCTGTCCAGGCAATCCTTGCCCACTGGGTGCACCAGGGACATTTCTATTATTTTTATTTTATTTGCTGGTTGTTTTCTGTTCTTGGAATCTATGCACCTCTCAGAAAGGCCAAGAAATACTGATCCCTTTTTATCACAAATTTGATCAGAAATGCTGATAAAACAAAGCCACTTAACTTGGCCACTGGCCCCATCATCTATCTAACTTAAGTCTCTCCAAATGCTGGTCTGACCACTGGCTTCCCCACCACCACCTCCTAGTCCCCAGCTCTCAGAAGCATATCCATGGGCACCATCATAGATGGTGAATAGGTGGATAAGATCTGGAGCCCCACCCCAGCGCCCCACCCCTTCTGCCTCCCCAGCCAGGAACCATCCACTCTCTGCCCAGGGATGCCACGATGAGCTCCAGCCAATGGACTCCCTAAGAAGGAGTCCTTGTCCTCTGCCCCAAGGAGATTTGACATCCCCAGCTCCACTGAGGCTGAAATTAGGTGGTTCTTCCCCCTCCTCAACACCAGGCAGCCAGTGTTGGGACTCCTTGAACCCAACCTTTTCAACTAAAGCCAGCCGAGCCAAGCCCAGGACTGCTTCCCTGACCACACCACCCCATGTCTGCAGCTGGGATTCTGTGCTGTGGGGATTTGAGGGATGAAGCCACCAGCTTCCACCCACACGCCACAGCAGCCCTGCAGACATTAGTGAGCCCACCTTGCCATCATATGGGTCCCTCCTCGTGCACATCCACACTGATTACCAACCACTAAGCCTCGCCTGCTGGGACCAAGGTGCTCAGCCAGGCCAGGTCTCTGACTTTAACCTTGGAGAGAGGAAGGGGATCCCCAGGAGGGAAGTACCTGTCTGGGATACCAACCCTTCTTTGGGGATTTGGATTCTGAATGTGTAGAGTAAGAGCCCAGCAGTTATTTCACTTCTCAACCTGAGGGACCTCCATATGGTTATGTTCCATTTCAAAGCCCTCTGATCAGAGGGAAAGGATTATTACAATAATGGCACTGAGAGATGCAGAAATAAAGAATCAAACCAGGCCATTTAGGAGATCAAAGCTTTCAGGAATTAAACACTCAGTTGATTCATGCAGAAAACATTGTGTATGGGGGTAATTTCTAGACTCCTTACATCTGGGCAGACACGGCTCACAACAGAGCTCTGCCACCTGGTACCTCAGCCTCCAGCCAGGAGTATTGTCACAGCCCAGGCTGGGTTCTAGCTTAAGGTCCCAATGGGCTAACACAACAATGGATGCGGTGCTTGTTGACCTCAGTTCACCAACCAAACCTCAGGAACCCTCTTCTGCCTGAAGTAAGGAACAGTCCCTCGAGGGCCAGGCCACCCCCAGCAAGCTCTATTCCAGTCCTTAAGAAACTCTTCTGATAGTTGGTGGAGAGTAGACATCAGAGGATATATATAACTTTTCTGCGCATCTTTGCAATTCCCACTTCGTAACTTGCAAACAACTTGCCCAGAGAAGACAGAATGAACTAATTGCCTAGCGGGGGCAGTAGGCCTCCCACTCCAGGGAAGCAGGAAGTGGGCTGTCTTCCCTGGGAAGTTAGCCACCCACTCTGTCCAGGAATACAAATCCAAGGCCCCTCAGTGGGGTCCCCAGAAGCCCTGCTCCTTCCAAAGTTGAAAGCAATGATGATCTGCTAAAGAAGCCAAACTCCAAAGGAAACTGCGGAGAAGAGGAGGCAAGGAGCTTGGAACCCCCAGAAAACCAAGTGGGGAAGGGATGTGTATGACAGGAGAAAAGGGTATCTCCTAGGGGGTGAGCTAAGGCCCATCTCGACATTCGACTTCTGCTCATTATCAGAGGTGTGAGAGTGCATGGGTCCCTCTTTAAGGACTCAGGTGAGGCCTCCTGGCAGGGCATCCAGGCTGCAGTGGCTGCCTGAGCCAAGACCAGGCTGCCTGCTGCGGGGGAGGGTGCGTGTGACAAGGTGGCATGGAGAGGGGCTGTTTCCACCACTTGCAGTTCTAGGAGTCCATGGTCACCCTCATCATGTGGCTGTGGGCTGCTGTCCCAGGGGCACTGCTGTCTGGGGCTGACAGGCAATAACCACCATGGTACCGGCTGCTGCAGACAGGGGTAGGGTGAGGTGTGTGGCTTGTGACACGCTACAGGAGGGAAGCAGCATTCCTGGCACTTCTCCCTCTACACCTGGGCATGGGTTGTAGTGTGCATTTCTTGACCAAGTGCACTTTTTAACCCACTGTCCCTTCCTCCCAAGCCTCCTAATATCTACTACGTGAATTACTTATTGGGAACAGACATTAAGAGTTTAAAGCATGTTGAGCAGAGATCCTGTGCTAATCAACTTAACAGGTTTATGTATTTACTACACATTGAATTGGTGATTTCCCTGCCCCGGAAAGCAGAGATTTTCAGCTCGCCCCAAGCTTGCGGTCTGCTCTTTAGCTCCACCCCATCCTGCCAAAGTGCCTTCAGGCTACCCAGTGAGATCTGGGCATGTCATCTCAGGCTGTGGGCCACATTTGCCCAAGCCTGACATTCTAAATGAACAAGGGCTACAGGGCTAACTGGCCCCATCTCCACCCCTCTCCAGGGCTCTTCTTACTGGGCTGGTCAGGGGAGGCCATTGCAGTCCCACACCCACAGCATACTTGGGAGTGGGTCTGCAAAGAGCCAGGCAGCTTATGACACTGGGGACAGGGAGGGCAGTGAAGGATTCAAATAGGTGAAGGCTTCACCCTGCTCAGGCACTCACAGGCCAGTGCTGCCCAGGCCTGGTCATCCTGTTTTTCTGCCCAGTCAGGGGCAAGGACAATGTGAGCTTGGCCAGGAACTGCTTCCTCCCTGCCCTCCCCAGCTCCCAGTCACCCTGGGCTCTGGAACTGCGCAGGCAGGGGAAAGAAAAACCATTTTCGGAAGTACATAGGGATTTGCATGCCCACCACAGCCCAATTTCATCCCCTAAAAGTTGCTCTCTAGCTCAGTAGATCTGCCATAGCAGGGAGATGGGCGAGAAGACAGACACAGGGGCAAGAGAAGGTTAAATCATGTTAGGGAGCTGCCTCTCTGCCCATTCCTGGTCTGTCCAGCTCGCCAACACATCATCCCCACCAGGGTCATGATCCAGGACTCTCTGGTGGTTCTGTAGTCTGTCTGCAGTCTCAGGGTGGACTCCTTGGAGTCCATCTTTATCTAGAGGGCTAGGGGAGGAGGTGACCAAGACAAGGTTGGCTTCTGCCTGGACCCCCTGGGGGTATCCCTGGACTCCTTTTTAGGCAAATTTCTGTCTTGTATTTGTGTCTAGGGCCCATGTATGGGCTCCATGGTAAATATTTAGAGATGTGTATCCGAGGAAGGAGGAACACTGGACTAGCTGGTGATGTACATTTGTCATGTGTGGGATGAGGTCAAGGAGCGTTCTGTGTAGGACCAGTGGCTTGGGTTCACAAGAACCATTCAAACAAGGAGTCCTATATTTCAAGAAGTTGACTCCCAAGTTCCATTTTGCCTGACACACAAGTAAGGAGCCATCACCTACTTTATTTTGATCCCCTAAAAACTCATGGTCCTGTATGAGGGGAGAAATGAGCTTCCCTCACTTTTTCCCAGGTAGAGCTATGAGGTGCCCAGGTGGGGCCATGGCTCTGCTTCTGGCTAAAAGTCCAGAAGAAACCACGACTATGACCTCAAACACGACAGAGTCTCCCTTGGCCTTGGCCAGTATTTGACATTTGTCACTGGTAGAGGTCCCCTTGAGAAGAGCTCCTGTTCCCAGCCCCAAACACAGATGCTGACAATAACCACTATCCAGAATTCTCTGATAGTCCGGAAGGGTTTTGTTTTTTGTTTTTTGGAGGCCCCATCCTGCTGTTCCTTGTCTGCTCTTCCCATGTGAGGGCTCAGCTTTAACGAGTGGGCAAAGTGGGGAGCCATTTGTCTAAGTGGGGGCCTGGGCCTGTGCCAGCATGCATGGACCATCAAAAGCCTCCTGGGTCCTCCTGTCTCCATAGTGCCCTTTCCAGGGCAAATGAGGGAGTCTGCCTCTGAAGAGGGTCTGAAAACCACTCATATTTGTGTGACCTTTAGGTGTGGCTTATGACAGTCTCAGTGTCCACACCCCCAGTCCACACAGGAGACTTCCAAGTTCACAGCTCTGAAGGCCCTCATAGTGCAGTAGAGTCCTTGTGGTCCTGGGGCATCATGTCTGAGACATGATGTGGTCCTTTTTGGGCTGTGGGGGGCTCCAATTCCTGGCCTTTGCTGGGACAGTGGTTCTGCCACAGTCAGTGAAACAAGACCAAGCAGAGAACAGCACAGCATTCAGGGAAGGGTGGGACTTGGGGAGCTACCAAGGGCCCCTGGGCAAGGAGCAACTCCAGAGAGCACCAATACCTGGGAAGTTCAAGTCCCAGCAAGGGGGCAGGACCTCCACCTCCTTCCAAAAGCTAAGGCGCTCCGCGCCAACCCTTTGACCCAGCATACACTTAAGTCACACCACCTCAAAGACATTTCCCTTTCCAACTCTAATCTCTTGGGCCAGGCAAGCAAGCCCAAATGCTTTCGTAGTCTCTTTCTTTAGGATATCAGTCCAGGCTGATTGAGCAAGAATATGTCGACTCCACACTTTTTTAAATTTTCTTTTTAGAAAGTAAAGGAGGTAACTCTTTGGTGATTGGGGGTTACTGCTGTACCCAGAGACCATGCAGTGCCCACCCAGAAATCCCTTGTGGTTCAGGGGGAGGGTAGTTTCCTACCGGCTCTTACATTCCTAGAAGTACATTATCTAAAAGTGGAAGCAAATGGGGCCCGCTCAGGATCCACTCATTCTCCAATAGTTAAAGCTGCTCAATTTACCCCACCTCCTCAAATGCATTCCCTCTGTGTCACAGCCCTTCCCCACCCCCCTGCTGATGTGGATCTTATAAAGGGTGCCTCTGGTTTTGGCCTTCTTCAAGATCCAGTAAGTATGTGCATTGCCAGTGCCAACCATGTGCCAGTTCAATACCAGGAGCTCAGGGGCGTGCAAGGCGAATGAGGCATTGTCCTTAAGAGAGAATGACCTCGGGTTCGGAAAATCAGGTGAATATTAAGGGGAAGTGCTGCCTTGGCGACCTTGCACGTATCCACATATGCCACGTGGGCAAAGTCTTAAACCACAGCAAAACTGAGTCTTGGTCTGAGCCTCTCAGAACACCAAGGAAGCTGTTCTGAAGCCACTTTCCCTTTGCCCTTTCCTCCCTGGGAGGCTGTGGTTCGTCAGCCTGGGTTCTAGACAGAGGAGAGAATACTGGAGTGGAAAGCACTCCTTTTCCAGAGGCTTATGATGGAAAAACTAAGGTATGAACAGGCCGCTGCTGGATTCAGGCCCTGTATACCAAACCTTTGGAACTCAGGATCAGACTCAAAGATTTGCATCTGCATCAATCTGTGAATAAAGGGCTCTTAGTAGGGAAGACAGTAAGGCCCCAAATCCCACCCCACCCAATTCACTGACAAACAGATCTGGTCAGGAAATGCCTCCTAGACTCTTAAAGGGTAGCACCTACCCACCTCTTCTCTTCCAAATCCCTCCCCCATACCCTTGCCCTATGAAACCCCATCCAGTCCTTATTTAGCCTTTTCTAGCACCTGTCTACCCCTGGAGTTTGCCGGTGCCAGCTGATCTATCGATATCGATTTTCTACATTTCTCAACCTCCAGGCCCCTTTGTGGGGAGGTGCGACTGATTTCTGGTAAGAGCATGCCTTGGTCCATTCTCAGTACCACAATCTCCTTTCTGTCTCTTGTCCTAGACCTTCAGTGAGAGCATTTCTTCAAGATGCTCGAAGCTGCCCCTAAGAAGCAACCCCAGCAAACTTGCTTCATAGGAGCCAAGCCTCAGGCTGAACTTAAGACTTGAAAGTACAGGATCCCCACTCCCAAAGTATCTCACAATATCAACACCTTGGCAGGGGCACCCAATTGTTTGCCTTCCATTTAGGGCCCAAACCCTGCCTCCCCGGGCCTGAGGCTCAACCTTGACATAGTCTAAAGCGCTGGTTCTGCGATGCCTCCCCTACACTCAGGTATTTGCAAACCCTGTCCTTCCTTCAAGCTTCCATCCTGGGCCTTGCTTTAGGGCAGTAGGCCCTAAGAACAGGGACTGCAGGCGGCACCTGGGCTGAAGGAACAGCCACCACCTCTCCCTGTGGGGCCAAAGGGGCCCCCAATCTACAAGCTTGGGGCTCCCTGCAGCTTTGCCAGCCCCAGGAAGGCGCCCCGCTTCTTCCCACGCTCCCTCCGAGGACCCTTCTGAAGGTCTCAGCCCTCAGGGAGCGAGAGTTGCCTCTGCCCGCTCCGGACCCACCCGGCAAGGCAAACCCCGTGGCCCCGCGCAAGCAGCGGTTGGCTACGGCGGTTGCTCGTTGCTCGGAGGCCTCCGCGCGATGCAGTGGGCGGGGCAGGTGAGGACCGCGTGACCCTCGCCCCGCCCCCCTGCCGCCCGCTGCACCAGCCCCCTGGCCACTCTGCTCTTAAGTCCCAAGACGTGGGTGCCTGCGGGCTTTGGAGTTCCCGGACTCCAGGGCTGGGACGGGGACCGACTTAGCAGGTTTCCCCAAACATCCCTGATTTCAAATATCCTGTCCTGTTGCCAGATTGGGTGACCTCCCTGTGTTTTAGAGATGGTGTCCTCACGTGCTTCTAAGGGATCCTCGGTAACACTGCGTAGACGTGATTGAGGCTTGCTCTGGAAAGTCTCAGCTAATTAAAAAAACCCTGGACCCGCAAGATCATGCCTAGAGTCAAAAACGTCTTTGGGGAGGTCCTACAGACATTACTTCCAAAGACCCTAGGCTTGAAGGAATGGACAGTGTCTGGCCTAGGCCTTAGAGCAGAAGGTGGGTGGGTGTGGGTGTGGAGGAGACTCTAGACTTCCTATTTTCATTTCAGCTGTTGAGACTGAAGCCCCGCCCAGAAGTTTTGAACACCGATAAGTCCCCCTTTTGCCCTCAACCTTCCTGTTCACCCGCCCACTCTTGGGAGTCAGGTGTCTCCTGCTCACTCTGTCCTTCCCCACTCAGTTACCAGCTTAGCTGAAAAAAAGAGGTGTAAAGGAAATAGAGGTGGCTCAACATAACACAGGCTTATTCAGGACAAACCTGTGGAGTCCTCCCAGTGCCCAGTGAAGACTGGAAGCCCGGCTTCTGCTCACACCCTGGGGGAGGTTATAGGGGAGTGAGGGAGTGGAGGAATTTTTGCTGCTGGGTTTTGCTGGGGGGTTGTCAGGGAAGGGTCCTTGTGGTCCTCACCTCCATTCTTTGTAGTGGTCACTGTTCCATGTCAAACAAGGTGTTTCTCAAGATTTCAGTCCCAGATACCGATTCCATTTGTGTATTGATGGAGTATTGTCTGGGGTTTAGGTCAGGGTGGGTCAGAGTTAAGTCAGGTGACTGTTGTTCTAAGATGTTTAAAACGGTGTTGCCTGGGTCAAGTTCTCCCTAACAAGAGGGTAGAAATGGAACAAGAGGAAGTAAAACAAAGCTCTTTAGGTCTAACAGATGCCCCTAATAGGAACCTGCCTGAAGTGAAGTTACAGCTGGAAGTGGTCACACTTCCCTTAGCCCCAAAGCCTCCCTTTGAAGTAAGAAACACCCAGTGAATTGACTATTGCTTGAGGCAAATGAAAGGTGGCTCAGAAATTATTCCTTATGATTAAACCATTAAAATTGCAAGTTTATAACTATCCGTGTTTCCCTCCACAATCCCAGTCCATCTACTGCCCAGCCTGCCCAGGCTCCAGTCCATCTAGGACAATGGTTATTCTCAAGATAGCCCAGGTACATTGTAAGAGAATGAAAGAGGGAGGAAATGAGGAGGAACGAGAGAGTGTCCAACAGCGGGGCTCTGGCTTCCCAGAGGGACTTACCTTTAAAATGCAAATGTGTGTTGGGATGGTCAGAAGGAGGGAGACGTTGAAAGTGCTGGAGAACTCTTCTCTGGGCCATTGACTATAGGTGTGGGCGGCTTTACTAGGCAGGTGAGGGAGATTCCCACCGGATAGAGAGATATCAGACCAAGAGGAAGTGCAGACTGGCCCTGGCTGAGAGGTTGTAACTCTATTGTGAAGGAGGGCTGGCTGGAAAGGTCAGATCTGGTAGGGGCTCTGAGTTTTCATCTCAGCTGGCTTTTTGCATGTGAACCAAACTGTGGTGGGGAGCAGGGAACGGAGGCTTGGGTTACCAGGGAAATTCACATTCTCTTAGCTTCCAGTCTCAGAAGAGCTGATTTCAGATCCATTATATCACATTCCCAAATGGGAGTGTCCCTGGAAACCTTGATGGTTCTCAGAAAGGAGTGGACCAAGGCCTTCTGGGAGGGCTAAGCAAGCATCAGTACTGGATAACCAGGCTTGCAGAGTAGGGATGACCAGGCCACCAAGAGTACCATGGGATACCGAAAGCTCTCGCAGCCCACTGGGATTCCCCTGGAAGCCTGGCCAGCATCCTGAGGGAAAGCACAGGAAGTATCCCTGCAGGGTCAGGCTTGCTTTCTGGCTATCACACCCCCTTGGCATTAAGAGCAGAGGGCCCAACTCCAGTGGTGCTTCCAGAAGAAAGTCAGAATCTATCGACCGGGGGCTGGAACCCGTGGAAGCTTCCACGGGTCTGTATCCTGTCATTTCTTAGCGTTTCTACTTTGGTCAATTCCTTTGTTTCTCTGTAGTTAAAACTCTTAAAGCAGCAAGGAGGCGGGGAGCAGGAAGACCTTATGGTCAACAGCTGGTTTTGAGGGGATCCCAGATCCTTCCAAAGTCAACAAGAGACTGGATCCCTGGCGCTGCAGTACAAAGAAGCAATGGTGGGTTGGAGGAGCGTAGGCAGAAACCGGGCAGTCTGGGTGTAAGGACAGAAAGTCCCTGTGGATGTGGGGCAGGTGCAGGCAGGGGAGGTAGGCTTTGTGTCTCAACAGAGAAACCTAGGAACTGAGGGCTTTGCTGGAGGTGTGGATGTCACAAGATAGAAGGAGGGCACAAAAGGTCTAACAAGGGCACAGCTGGGTCACGATGGAACATTTTTAGTTTCATCTCTGATTTGTTGAATTAATTTGCATACAGCCTGACCTCCCCAGCTAGATGACCATGAACCCCTCACTCAGGAGATGGAATTCTGTCTTATTTTCTATCCCCAATAGCATTTAGCTCAGTGTCTGGCACACTATGTTGAACTATTAAAAACATTCAATTTACCTTAAGTGGTGTATTTACAAGTTCATTCTTCCGTCTCAGTTTATTCTCTCTCTTTTTTTTCAACCATTTTAGAGGGATTCTCCCAGAATCTCTGCTGGCTAAGGAAGTTGATCTCAGCTTGAACTTCGTTTCAGAATTGTCCAGAAATAGAACGTGCTTAGTGGGCTATTTAATTTTATTTAGAATAAACTTGTCTCCTAAGATGTACATGTGCACTTTGGAAGTGTTATTCGAATGAAAGATGACATTGCTCCACAATGTCAGTTTATTCTTGGCCAAAACTTGGAAGAAGAGGGCAAGAAAGGGGAGGAAGTCCACATAGCAGAATTGAGAGTTTTGCCTCAAGTTTACAGCTAAGTGTGGAAGATAGTCAGGGAAACCCAGGCCAGCTTCTGAATTGGGGCCAAATGAATTCACATTTCCAGTGCCCGGTTTGGCCTCTCCTGAAACGTATCCCCCACCCCAAACAAGCCTGCACCCCGCCCCATGTGCTGTCTGTCAAGAAGCAGAACATCTGGGGTTCTTCAAACGGCTGGACCACACGGCATCAGAATCGCCTGAACATGATGGTTTCACAGTAATGATTCCAGTTGCTCTCCTAGAGAGAGCTTTGCCTCAAGGTGGCCGTTAGGGACATTGCTTCCTAATTTAAGAAGCTCAATGTAAAGTGCTTTGGGAGTTTAAAAAAGGAGAGACCTGTATTCATATCTTGATAAATTGTAAAATGCCTCACCTTCATTTCCCTCACCCACACTTTCCCCCTCCTTTCAACCAGTGTAACCCAAACAACGAAAACCAAAAAAAAAAAAAAAAAAAAAAAGGAACACTGCTGCTCAGTGTCCCCTATGTTAAACAGACACACTCAGGTCAATTAAGCAGTTGACTTCAGGGGGGAGTCAGAAAAGGGGTCACTGGGTATGCAATTTGACAGACTTGTAATTGAAATGGGAACACAATTTTACCTGAACAGGTGTCTAACACTGCCCTGAAAAGATCCATTTGGCATCTGGCTGGCCTGCCAGGTCACACCCCCTTGAGCGTGGAGTAGACCACTCTCCCTAGCCCTGTGACTCATCTGGAAGTTACACCTTTGGAGAAGTTATTTCCTATAAACTTGACCCAGAAATAGTGTTTCCACATAAGTTTGTCAATGAATTGAGTGCAGACTGTACCCCAACCCCTACAATTGGGGGTGCGCTGTATAGTGCCGCTGGGCCAGGAACCCACCCCTGTTCTTTGGTCTCTTCTTTCCCCACCTGCCTTGACCCTCCTTTTCACTCTGAGACAGCTAGATGGCAGGTGAAGCCTAGAGCCTATCTAGCCCAACCCCCCTATTTTACAGATGAGGAAACTGAGGCCCAGAGAGGGATGTCACCCCCAAGTCCTACATCCTCTACACCTTTCTGTCTGCACCCCGAGGCCTTCCGCTATAAAGCCCCGAGCCCCATCTCTCTCACAGCCCCATGTCCTTCATAGCTCTTTTCAGGATATTTTTGAGTAGGTGGCCTGCCACCATCTTCTAATTGGTATGGCAAAGGCAGATCTCACTCCCGCCCTCCAACCTCCATCCACCACTGTGAGTACTGTAACTCCAGTCCCCATCTGCATCCTTCCATTAATCACAAACTCAGCATGTATCACCTCCTATCCACAAAATAGGCTACAACTAAGGTCATGATGTAACAATAGGTGTGGAGAACAGTCAGCTGATGATTTACACTAAGAGAGCTGTATTGAACAAAAATCCTCTTCTAGTTGAATAATGACAGGAGAGACAACTTTGCCACTGTTTTGCTTTCCTCTTAATCAGGATAGAAAAACTCAGTAAAAATGTTACATGCAAGGTTCGGAAGTATCATTCAAATCTTTCCTAATCCTTCGCCCTAAATTGAAAAGTCAGCATTTCATTAAAAGCAGAATGGTTGTGTGTGACACTTCACAGCACATTAATTGGGTGTGGGCACGTGTCACTTGGCAAACAAATGCTTGGATGTTTTGTGCATGTGAGGTGGCATTCTTAAGTGGAGCATGGCAGCAGTAGAGGGGACTCGAGTGATCTGCTCTGGCCCCTTTCTCTTTACAAATGAGGAAACTGACACCCAGTCAGAGGAAGGGATTTGCCTAGAGCTGCTGACTTGTAGCAGAACCAGGACTAGAAAGCAAGTCTCGTGACTCCCAGCCAGGAGTCATCAGCACCTTGCCCTTCTCGCAAAGGTAGAACCACAAAGGACCTTGGAGGTCTTCCTGCCGCAAATTCTGAGACTCTGGACCATCTACATCTGGGGAAAGCCTGCTCCACCCAAGGATCCGTCATCACCTGCTGGCCACTCCCAGAGTGAGAACCCTGGGCCCTAGGAAGTGAAGCGCCTTCTCCAGAAGCAGGGTCTGCAAGCCCATGCACCCTTCTGGGGTTCGAGCTTGACTTCCTCCAGCACTGAAGGGCAGGCCTGAATGTCCTGATTCTCTGATGTCCCCCTTCAGTTCCCAGTGCTGATGCTTCCTCGGCCAGCCCGCAGGTGGCCTTGGGAGCCACCCCCAGCTGCTGGGTTAGTCACTGAGGAGCTGAGGTGTTGACAGAGAAAGATAAAGACCAGGAAACTATTTCTAACATAGTTGGCCCAGAGCAGAGAGTAAATTGCCAGAATCGGCCTGGAAGAGGCTATAAAAAGAAAATAAAACAGGATGATAATTTATGGTGTGCAGTAAAAAGATCTGGGGAAGTGGAGCGGCCGGCACAGGTTCATTTCCTTCTGCTCAGTAGATGTTTAACCATGTTGAGCGGCTCCCTTACAAGTCTGGTAGCCCCTGAATTGTGAAGAGCCCCCTTGACCCCACATCAAGATGGGAAAGTGAAGGCTACCTTCTGGGATCCAGACAGCCCCTCCAACAGGGGTTTCCTCTGCAAAAGCACCTGCGGTCCTGGCCCCCACTATCCCCAACCCCGATGGCAAAATCCATGTCCACTGCAGAACACCTCAGAGCCAGTGAAGCACTGCCCCTTCCTGTTATCGCATTTGAGTTTTGTAGCAACTCTGTGAGGGGCCTGCTAAGCGAGATAGAGGGGACTGGCTCAAGGTCACACAGCTAGTCAGTGGCAAATCCAAGACCTAGACCCAGGACTACCTATTTCAAGATCAAAGTCTTTCTCAAACCCACTGTATTAGCCTTGGTAGGACCAAAAGACTTTGAAATTCAGTGAAGACCATTCTCCACTTCCAACCTCCTCACCACTCAATAAAACCCAGAGGCTGAGGCCCAGGGCCAGGACCCAAGGCATCCACTTTAACTGAAGTGCAGAGGGGCGATCCCAGAGGGAGGCCGCCCACTCCTGTTTCAGATCCTGTGGGCTGTGATCGGTTTGTGATCTCTCTGCCTGTCCTCCACCCTGTCAGTGTGGGTCAGGCATAAGTCACTTGAGTTGACAGAAACCCATGGATGGCCTCTGCCCTAAGAAGCTCAGCTGGGTCTCACACAGACCAACCAAGTACCTTGAGGGCCTCAGCTAGTACTCAGGCTCAAATCACTCCTGGTAATCTGATGTGTGGGAAACACCACTTGTCCTCCTTCCTTCCCAATCAAAGGTGAACGCAGGCAGCAACTGGTGACTGTCCTCATCACATCCTTTGAATCCAGGTCCAGAATGTGCCTGAATGTCAAGAGAGAGGCCCAGAAGCTGAGAAACTCTGGACTTCCTCACATTCTTGTGGCTCGCTCTTGGGTTGATTAGAGGTTCTTCCTAGGGGACTGACCCTTTGCACCTTGGTAGAGGAGGAAGGCAAAGGTCCAAAGATGAGGAGTCTGGGCTAGCTAGTTCTACCACAGTTCATCATGTGCCCTCAGAGAAGTCACCTCTCTGAAACCCAGTTGCCTCTGTGTTCCCATCTCTTGGAAAGCACCTGTGGAGGTGACAGGAGTTAGCAAATCTTCAAGTGCCTTTGAGTTGGAGGCACTGTAACTATCATTGGCTGAGCAGAGAGGTCACCAACAGGCCCCTTCCAGCTGCTATCAGTCTTGAGGCCTGCTGCTGCCGCTGCCTCTCCTCCAGCCCCTTCTTCAAGGGCCAGCACACTCTCACACCCCTCTGCAAAGCAAGCCTAAAACTCAGGGAAAACAATGCAGCTCCACATCAGGCCAAGGTGGAGCATCCAAGGGCCACTGATCCTAAATAGCCCAAGACCACTCTGGGTCCCACAGGCTAAAATAAAGAATTGTTTTAAAGTCATACTTTTTCCCCATGATCCCTCAGAAGAAGGAGGAAGCCCCTGGCTCAGGAATCAGCTCTGCTCCCTGAAGCCCAAACTGCCCCGATCTCCAGTTATTTTTTAGAACAAAAACCTTAGGATCCTCGAAAAGGGGCCTGGCAACTGTCCTCAAGAGACTGCTCAGCTCAGTAGTGGCCAGCACCCTGGTTACCAGGCTCAGCAGCAGCTGTCCCAAGCTTCCCCCAAGGATCAAGTTACACATCAGCCCCTAAAACCCAGCTGCTTCTGCCTGGCTGGTCCCTTGATTTTACCCAGAGCACCCTGAGGAGCAGGTGACACTTGAGAGGATGATTGTTTTGTCTGCTGTGTTAGTCAGCTTTTCATCTCTGTGACGAAAGTACCTGACACAAACAATTGGGAGGACGGGAAGGTTTATTCTGGCTCATGGTTTCAGAGGTTTCAGTCCATGGTTGGTGGCTCCATTGCTCTGGGCCTGAGGACAGGCAGATCGTAAAGGTGGAAGTGTGTGTCAGAGGAAAGCTGCTCCACTCATAGTGGCTCGGAAGCAGAGAGAAAGGGGGAGTTGGGGCAGAAGAAAGGAAGGAGCTAGGGGCAAGAGGTAGTCCCCAAAGGCATGCTCGCAGCCACCTATTTCCTCCAACCATGCCCCACCTGCCTACAGTTACCACCCTGTAGTCCATTCCAATTGTGACTCCCATCAAATGGATTAATCCACTGACGAGTTGAGTCCTCATGATCCAATCATTTCCTAAAAGCCACATCTCTGAATATGTTGCATTGCCTTCAGAACATGAAACTCTGGAGAACACTGCAGATCCCAACCATAAGATCTGCCATAATGATTTTCTAGGACTGTGGATGCCACCAGCAGGGTCTTGGGCCACAGCCTCTCCTTTGCTCCCCAGACACTCAAGCTCCCTTCTGTTGGACTCTGGGTGTCCAGCCCTACCCAAGCAGTCTCTAAAAGTTGCTTCTCTTTCCTCCCTCTCGTTCTGCAACAGCCCTTCCAACCCATAAATCTTCTTTATTCCTTGAGTGGGTTGACATAAGCCCAGGTATAAAGGAATCAAGTTTGAAGTGACTTACCCAAGATTTTGGAGACTGAGAGAACTTCCCAGAGGAATGCAAACTGGAGTGTGGTGGCCTCTTTGGGAAAGCCCTGCCATGTTCAACAACTCCAGAGAATGCTCCCCTGTCTGTCCTTTCCTCCTTCTCTTGTTTAGAAACACAATCAGGGTCTGTGACGGAGAACCAACCCAAGCTCTGTTATGCACACCTCTGCAGAGCAGCTGTGCCATAGAAACCACAAGCCACCTCCCAAACAGGAGGGATAGAGGCTTCTGGTAGGCTTGGATGCAGAAAGAAGCTGTCAGGGGCCCCTACCAGCCTGTAAATGGGATGTCGCCAGGTATGTCCCAACTGGCTCTGGGTCGCTGCGGACCTCCAGGATGGATGGTTTTGGAGGAGATCTACTGTGGCTTGTTTAAGTCAGAGTTAGTTCTTATCACTCACGTCCACAGGAAAATTTGGTCTGGTGGCCTCTCTTTGGGGCCTTCCCTTCTCCCCTCTGATCCAAGGGGACCCAACTCTTGTTTCTCCAATGGTTGACAGCTGAGCTGCTCAGAATTGAGCCAAGATGCAGTGGCACAGAGGCACTAAGTGTTTGGGTCAGGGGGCTCATACTCCCTTTTCCTGTCCTCATGGAGCTTACAACCTGGTAAGGGACACAAGACCACCATAGAAGGAAATGGCTAGGAATCTTGCCCACAACATACTCTGGTAGCCAAGGTGCAAAAATCCCACTGTTCAGATCAGCAGGTGGGTCTCTGCAAACTCTGCGAACTCTTCTCACCAGAGAAGAAAGGCCAAGTTGAGCTTAGGCTAGGCCTGACTGTGGGTTCTTAATTAGCAGGGCCTGAGTTATTGAGTCCTCCCCATGTTGACAGTGCTAGAGAGGCACTCACTGAAGCTGGGCTGTTCCCAACAGGGCTTTCTGCCTCTTTTGTTTCCAGAGCCCACTTAGCTCCCTGCCCAGTGCCCCCAACCTCTCTCTGTTTGTGTTCAGGCTGACGTTTCTATTGACGTATTGATCTCTGCTAGCCAAGGATCATTTCTGCTGAACATGTTCACTGTTTGTTGGGGGCCAGCAGGCCAGGCTCTGGTGGGGGCGCCAAAGACAGTGGCATCAAGTCTGGGGCTGGGATGGGGAGGGGAGCAAAGAGTTGGGATAGAGATTTTGATGGGAAGCAGAAGAATAATTATTACTGAAGGGATAAAAGTAGGCACAGCAGGTCCCTTTGATCATGTGGCTGTGGCCTCCATGGCTGCTTTTGGGGCTAGGGATGTGTGAGGCACATCTCCTTGAAAGGAGACGAGGTTGACCAGGAATCTTTTTATTCTGCTTCCTGACTGAGTGGATAGGGATCAACCTCTCCACCTACATAGGGTGGCTTTGTTCTCTTTGTTCTTCAACCATGGTTAAGAAGCACAAAATAACTTGTTAAATGTGTGTTAAATACTATCAAATGACACAGAAATGATGATATTTAACCAAAGGTGACATTCAGCTGGGGCAGGGGACGGTGGACAAACCAATGGGTGCAGCTTCTTCGTCTTGACTCGTCATGGCTCCCTTGGAACATGGTCCCTTTTCTGGAGCACCTGCTAGCTCTAGACACCTGCTCTCCTGCCCTGCCCTCAACACTGCAGTTTTTCCTCTCCAGGGGACCTCCAGGTGGCAAAATGTCCCCTGGTTGTTACATACAGGATAATGCAACATACACTCATTGGTGCTCGACTCCGGCTGGTAGCTGGCACATT
Source organism: Aplodontia rufa (assembly GCA_004027875.1). Taxonomy (NCBI): domain Eukaryota; kingdom Metazoa; phylum Chordata; class Mammalia; order Rodentia; family Aplodontiidae; genus Aplodontia; species Aplodontia rufa. The sequence continues at coordinate 43,110 of PVKS010009745.1, forward strand.
CATGCACACAACCTGGCAAGATGGTAGCTAATCGCATGTCAGGAAATGCACATTCCCATCTTGATGGAGGCAGAAGAGTCTCTTCATTGGCTCTAACCTTCTAGGGTTTAACACTAAGGACCCAATCATTGTATTTCGAGTCAACTCCGTGAGGAATCATCTAGTCAGAATCATCCATGGAGGCCCTAGTCCGCCTCCTAGGCAGGTCTCTCCATGCATGCTAATCCGGGGTCTAATTGCTAATGTAATGGACAAGAAAGAGAAGTGTCCACTATGGGTTAGCACTGGGAGGAAGGGAAGGTACTGATCAAAGGTGAGCCAAGGGGGGCTCAAAGCCAAGAGCAACTGGGGAAATGAAGCTTTTCAGGGTCAAAAGAAAACTTACATTCCCCTGGATCTGCCTCTCTCTCCCCACCAGAGCCCCCCGGCTGATGTCAATCCACTCATATATCCATGACTGAGACTTGGACCCACCTGCCTATGCTTCTGACCACCATCTGCCTCCTGGGGCCTCCACCCCAGACCAGCCTCACAGAATGAACTGGGCTTTCCTCTAAACACTGGCATCCATAGGCACATCTTTACACGCTGCTCCCCGCATCCTTCTCCATGTGGGACTCGCAGATCCAGCCATCTTGAAAGGAGACCTCTGTGCAAGGGAACATTTACTTCCTAGTGGGTCTAGTTTCAAGCCGCTCGAGAGCCCACGGACTATGCATGTGAGCAGCAAGGTGGGTAGGAAGCCGGCCTTCCCCTTCTGTATTCCTCTACCTGCCTCCCCGCTCAGGTGAGGGAGCAATTGAACTTTCCCAGGAAGCCTCGCAACTCTTCAGAACAACCTGCCTGGCTGGGAGTGGGAGGGTTAGTTACGGAGTGAGAGAGGAGCTCAACGTGAGCAATCATTTTTGGTGTTTGGGTGACAGGGCCTCTCTCCCTACAGTCCTCTTCCTGGGGTTCCCTGAAGTTGCCATTGCAGCAGAGCACCTACAGTCCAGGCAGTGTGGGGTAGGGGCTCAGTGATCTCAGGGTGGGACACCACCGCAGAGCTGGTGGCAGCAGAGCCGGATGAGAGCACAAACTGACCCCGCAGGAATGGAGGGCTGGGCAGCAGGAGAGGCTCTGGATAGAAATGAGAAGCACTAAGAAGACAGAGCAAGCAGAGGGGCTGAGATAGCAGCTCACCTCCCCAGCCGGGTGGAGGTTGAACTCTAACTCTGGAAGTGAGCACTCCTTTGCCTCTGCATGGAGTACAGAGTGCCAGGTCTTTCTCTGCATCCCCAAATTGTTGCTGACTGTCCCCTCACTAATGTTTTCTTGTAGGGGGCCTTCCTAGCCATCCCCTATCCCATTGGCAATATCCCCAGCACATATGTGCAACAAAGTGTGGGACCTATTGGGTGAAGTTCTTCTGAGGAATGACTCGAGACTGAAGCGGAAAGGGTACCTTGTGACCCAAAAGTGGCCTGAGCTTTGGCTGGGGTGTGGGTTTGGGGAGTGGGCTATCCTGGACCGCCAGGAGTTGAAGGTGGCTTTAAGCCTTGAAGTTTGGCTTCCTCCCTGCCACCCCCCCTTCCTGAACAGGATAGATGCATGTTGTATGATGACAGAGGCCATCCATGGTTTAAAGTGACTTAGCAGAGGGCCTGCGGCCTGGGCTTCTGAGGCAGAGGCAGGATGGGCACATGAGCCTGCCTTTCTAGTCACAGACCTAGGCCGCGATTTGTTCTGCTTTCCATTCTCCTCAGCCTCCCTGGCCAGGGACTTGAAGAGTTTTTTCTCTGTCGGGTACAAATTCAACCGGGTTGCTCCTTTAGGATGCTGCTGAGATGTCATGTCCTTAGGTTGGACAGACCCAGCATTTTCGTGTTCAGCAGCAAAAGTATCCAGATGCCATTTCATCTGCACCTGGGAGGGGGCTTCACGTTCTCTCCTCCTGATTTCCTGGTCTCCACTCCCCACCTAACTGTCACCGCTTCTCCCTGTCCTCTCGCCCACCCAGGCCCTACCAGAGTGGGAAATTCACTTTGTCAATTATCTTTTCATTCTTCTGCTGGGGCCTTCCAAGGATTTTTGGAACTTTCCCCTGAATCCCAGCTCAGATAAATGATCCCCTCACTTATCCCCAAATTACCTTTTGAAGCTGGTTAGACCCTGGCTTCTGGGCCCTGCAGGATAAGATACATTTGCTTCCAGCCTCCGTCAATTCCAACTTTGCTTCTTGGGTCTTTCCCTGAAGCAATCTGAACCCCCTGGGGAAGCTAGACAGGGGTAGGGGTTGTGCTGGAAGCCCCGATGGGCACCAGGTCAGGTGGACGCTGGAGGAGAGGGCCTCTGTGCAGCTGGGCGCCTCTTTTCACCTGTGGGCTGTGCAGACCTGGCCCTGGTCACAGCCGTTCCACTTGGCTCAGTTCTTTTTTTGTCCACCTCCCGCTCTTGCCAATGGTTCTTTTTAGCCTCGACTCCTATTGCTTATCACCTTGTGCTCTGAGCATTTCCCGGGTCAGCCTTCTGAGAAGCAGAATCCATTGGCCCTGAGTCATCTCTTCATCCTAGGCCACCACTCAGGTTGCCTTGCCCCGGTGGGTTGCCCTTGTCATCTGAGAAAAGGCATGGTACAGATCACTGTGGCTTTCACTCTGGGGCAGGGCACCTGTCTTTCGAAGGAACCATGACCGTGGCAAAGCAGCAGCTGGCATATCTATTCAATTTTCATTAATTTGACTCATGCCTACTGGGCACTCATCACATGTCAGGCACTGTTCTAGGCCCCGGGTATAGTACACCGTGAAGGCAGGGCAGGCCCAGCCTGGCCCTCTGCCATTCTTTCCCCAGTGCACAACCCTCTGGAGTCCAGTGGACTTTTCTCTAAGAAACAGGAGATGAGGTATCTGTAGATTGCAAAATTGCACAGGGGTGGGGGTGGGGCCTGGCAGAGCTGAGTCCTCACCCAGGCCCTGCGGTTTGTCGCAGGTGAGGAAACAGACGCACAGAGAGCAGTGGGGCAGCTGATGGCTGCTTCTGCCTAGGTGATGCTGGCCATGGCCAGCCTCTGTCCATCTGCATTTCAAGGAAGTGACCCCCAGATTACTCCCTCGAATTGGAGGGAGAAAAGGAAGCCCTGATCTCCTGATTCTGCAATTCTTCTGCCCTTGCATGGTCTCCCCTCCTCAACCCACTCCCTGGACCTGTCCAGGTTGCATTGGCCCACATTTAACATTGGTGGGTGGGGAGGGCACCCAAGTACCAGGGGCCTCATGGACCCTGCCTACCAGTCCCAGAACCAGCTCTCTGTCCTCTTAAGAGCCAGAAAGGCTGCCTCCTCAATGCTCAGACTCCTCTGCTGTCTGCTTCGGGACCACTTCTATGGTCACATGCTGATAACTGAGTTTTCGATTCTGGGGGAGGCTTCCTAAAATGGGATATCCCCCTGCACTGATGTTTACAAAAAATGAGCCCCCAGAGACAGTGGCTTCCTGCTCCTGGGTCGGATAGCATGTCAGCAGAAGTGCTTCTTTTATTTAAGTCCCAAATCCTGGGCCTGGCCTCAGTCCAGCAAATTCCTTCCAATTTGCTTTTTGTGCTTCCATTCAATTCTGCGTGCTTCGTGTGCTCAGCTCTCCAAAGTGCTCCCATCCTCACCTGCTGCTCACCCTGTCCCTTGGCGCCCAGCACCTCATGGCCTCCTTACCACCCTGGGCAGCCAGCGTGGACCCAGTAGGGTCAAGTGGAGAACAAGAAGAGGGAGTTCCTTGCCTGCCCACCAGCAATGTGGAGGCCCAGGTCTGCACACCAACATCACAGGAAACTCTAAAAGCACGAATGCTGGCCTGCCTCCCAGGGATTGATTTTGATCAGTAAGTAGGATGGGCCCATGTTGAGTATGTCTGTCCTAAGCAGTGGACGGGGAAGATGGGGGGGGGGTACACCTGCCTCCCAGCACACTGCTGTCCCTGAACGGTGAAAAACAAACTCAAAACTAGAGGTGTGGAGAGAGATCACATTAGGGAACAGTTGCCGGTAATTGTTACCAAACTTTTGAAAAACAAGAAACAACAAAGAAATAAAAGCAGTAGATAATTAAGTACATAATTGTACACACAACTTGTTAATTAAGCTTTTACTCCTAAAACCTGACAGAATCTGCTTACAAGGTGACAGCGTGAGGGAATGTGGCATATGGCAAGCCATCTGCAACGCAAACGCTTTGTCGATGAGAACTTCCCTGCCCCACAGAAAGAATGAGATGCTAAATGTAGTTTTCCGGAGCAGAGTGATTTATCTTCATTCCGTGCAGAAAATGAGTTGATGGTACAGCGTGAAGATGAAAGAATATCGGGAAGAGTTAAGTGGCTGCTCTGTCCTCGCCGCAGTGCCGCCTCCTCCACAGGCACCATGTCTCTGTGCTGCGTGACCTGTGCTATGAACATTCCAGAAAACCCTTGGTTGGCTTATGTGTCCCTTAAGGACATGTGAAGAGCAACGGCTCTCTCAAATGTTCCGTTCTTGTTGTGCAGGGAGAAAAGAAAAAAAAAAGAAACAGACCAAAGGAATGTTTCAGAAAAGGGACCGGAGGAGACATGGACAGTGCTCTGATTCCCCACCAGAACCCACTGCCCACCCTCACACATTAGAGCACGTGGTTGCCAGGGTGTCTTTGCCCTCCTCATGCCGACTTCTGCAGCTGTAAAATGGAGATAAATTACCTACCTTGGCAACTGCCCCGGCTTGATGTAAGGCCTGATGAGATTATGCAATAAGTATATCAATGTGAGCTTTTACGTAAGTGTGGAATTAATAACAAGCCCTTGAACCCTGTGTGTGAACTCAGACCTCCACTTTCACCAGCCCTTGACATGTGCCCAGAGCTGCAGCTCAGGACAAGCCTAGAGCCAGGGATTCAATCCAGATCCTTTTGTGTTCCAGGGGGCTTGGGGAGAGCTGAACTTCGGAAGAGGGAGGAGGGTGGCGGCAGGGCAGGGGTGCAGGGAAGGGCCCTGGGTCCCTGCAGTGCTAGCCTTTTTTTATTCTAACAGTTTTCCCTGTTCTGCTGCGAGTCTTCCAAGAGTCCGATCCAGTCTCAGCCAGGTCCCTCTCTTCCTTCAAAGGATGGCAGCTGTGTCCACTGTGATAGCTGGAAGAGGGGATGTCACCTGGGAGATGGGTTTCGGCAGGGGCAGGGGGTCAGTGGTGGTCCAGCTGCCTGGAGATGGGTTGTTAGGAAAGTAGCAGGCCTGGGCAGTCTCCACCTACTTCCTCTCCCTCCTCTTTGGCAGGAGGAGGGACTGGAGAAGGGCCAGGCAAGTGGACTCCAGATCCTGCCTACCCAAGAAGGGCTGCCTCTGGCTCATCAGTGGGGCCACACAGTACAAAGCATGGTGATCTGTGTGGGGGGCTCTGGCCCCACTCCACCCTGCTCCGCCCCCAGGGACCCTGTGTTCAGATCTGCCCCTCTGCCCAGTCTTGGGCCAGGGATCCTTCCTTTTGTTTCCTGGACCCAAGCCTAGAGAAACCTCCCCACCTCTGCTGGAGGGCATTCATAGTATTCAGAAGTAATTTTTTTTTTCTCTTCACAACTATTCCACAGAATCCGTTTTTGGCCTTGCTCCAGGGCACCTCACCTCCAGGGCCACTGCCATAGGTGGGCTTCATAAGTGGGCTCACTGTCCATGCTCTGATTGCCCTGGCCCCTCCTCCAGAGGTTAGTTCTACCGGGTGATGCCCAGGGAGGCCTCCACTTACCATCCCCTATTCCTGTCACATAAGCAGGGCAGGGTGTAGGACCCTGAGTCTATTCCCTGAGAGGCAGGGCATGGCCTGGTCGGCAGTCCCGCTGGGAGTATAGAATGAATGGACAATGATCTTGAGTATTTTCGAGGGCCTTCCTTCTGGTTGGGTGCTTGGAGTTGGAGCATCTAGTTTCTACCTCCCACATCCTGGAGAGAGGCGAGGGGGAGAGAGGAGCAGGACTTGGAGCCCTGAGTTCCAGATCAGAATGTGTCACCCAACACCTTAGCCCCACACCCTCAGTCAGGTTCCTCTCTTTCTTCAAAGGATGTATAAACATTCATCCCAGAAAAAGAAGGAGTGCTCTTTACACTCAGTTCCTCACATCTCCGTGGAGTTATTACTTTCCACCTTTTATCTACAAAAGAAACAGGGCTAAATGTCCCCAACACCATCTCACAGACAGATGCTGAAGCTGGCAGAAATCACAGAGGTGACAGGATCCACCCCCTCTCATTTTACAGATAAGGAGAGTCAGACCCTCAGGGTAGCAGTGACTGCTGAAGGTCTTGAAAGCAATAGGGGGCCTCTAGGTCTTGGGGTCTGTATTAATCATGATGCTTTTCATCGCTGTGACCAAAACACCTGACAAGAACAACTTAGAGGAGGAAAGATTTATTTTGGCTCATGGTTTCAGAGGTTCAGTCCATGGCCGGCAGAGGGGAGGCAGAGTATCACGGTAGAAGGGCATGGTGGAGGGAAGCTGCTCAGCTCATGGCAGCCGGGAAACAGAGAGGGAGAGAAGGTGAACCCTTCCGGGGCACGCCCAAAATGACCTACTTCCTTCAGTAGGTTCTACCCAGTAGCAGTCCATTCAGCTATCAACAGATTAATCCATCAAGTGGATCAATCCACTGATGAGGTCAGAGTCCTCATGATCCAATCATTGCCTAGAAGCCCCACCTCTGAACCTTGCTGCAGTGGGGACTATTGTTTCAACATGAGACTTTGGGGGATATTCCAGATCCAAATCATAACAGGGCCACACCTCTACTACCCCAGGACCCCAGAGAAGACTAGCAATGCAGGACACCTGGCGCAATGAACACCAAACAGACTGAGAAGGTGGTTCCAGCAAGGGGTGTGTAACAAGAGAGGAAAAGCCAACATCTGCCACCAGCGGGAGGCAGTTTACCAAGGGACAAGCAAATGGCTGCTATGTTTCAAAGAATAAAACCCTTTTAGATATTGCTAATGGAGAAGCTCTCTCACCAGCTTTTCCTCACCAGCCGGGTGGTCTTAGAAGAAAAGTAGTAACATTAGGTATTTGGTGGGGGGAGATGAGAAGTGGAGACCAGAGAGAAGAGCCTGGAAGGGAGCCCAGCTGTAGACTCAGACCCCAGACAGGTGCCCATGACCTGGAGAATAATTCAGAAGAGCCATTTGAAGGCTCCAGAGCCCCAGGTAGGATTTGCCAGTACAGCATCCATCTTGGGTCTGCCCAGCTGTGGGGATGGAGTTGAATCAGCACAGATCTTGTAGCCCCGGGACATTCAGAGCAGGGTCAAGGGCACTGCAGACCCTGCAGAGGAGGTGGGGGCTGGAAAGGAGAGGAGCACCCTGTTACAGGCTTCCAAGTGAGGGCGGTAGCTGGGGAAACAGAGGAAAGTAGCGTGGGAGGGTGGACTGAGGGACAACATTCTGGGAATTGTCCCCAAGAAAGGGAGTGGAGAGGTCAACAAGACCTGGCGAGGTCAGGGTCCCTGCTCCAGTCTTGGGAGCCATCCTGCAGTTTTGGAGATCCTCCACAGAGGAGGCAGCTGCCTGATGAGGGAGGGCCTGAGATGGCTGAGAAGGCTCAGAATTTTACTGGCCTGTCCAGCATCCCACCCCATCCTGGGGAAAGCCCAGCCCAGCCCAGCCACCGTGCAGCTAACCCTAGCACCCTGGGGGACTGAGCCTCCAGAACACCATCTGGAGCAGCCTACGCTCACACCTGCTGCCACAGGTGCAGCTGGGGACTCGCCCTACACATGGCCATGGCCCAGGGGCACCGGGGAGCTGGCCCTCTCCCCAGGGCCACCACTGATGCTGGCAGGAGTGAAGGAGGCCATCCTTTCTTTGAAGTACCTGCCAGCTACTCTGGGCCACATGCCAGGCCCTCCACTCCCTCCACGAGGCTCCACTTCCTACGTTGCCCCAGAGATTCCCCCAAGCCAGGCCTTGGTGCTGCCCCTGACCTGCAGGACCTCTTGGATAGTGCATAACTTTCCCCCTGCATAGGGGAATGCAGGTAGGCATCAAGAGCCTTGTCCTCAGGACAGAATAGTCCTTTGCTGCTTATCCTACTCGCACCCCCAGGTAGCTTCTTTCTCAGGTTAGCTCCGAAACACACGCACGCGCGCGCACACACACACACATTTGCAGTCTATGGCACCTCCTGAGCCTCCAAAGCCTGCAGTTTGCCCTCCCTGTCCTCCCTCTGTGGCCTTCCCACTTGCTTTCCCTGTTGAAGTAGACAGTAGGGCCCTGCTCTCCAGGCTGCCATCCAACCCCATTGCCTCTCTTCCCAGGAGACTTTTAGGGTTGCCTCATTGGTAGCTGCTGGGGACAGAGACAGCGGATGGTGGGTGGGAGGGTAGAATGGGGGCAGGAGTAAAGCAGATGCGATTGGTCCTTGCAGCTGTTGAGAGAAAGCTTCTCAGGTAAAGCTGGAGATTGAAAATGTTCTCCAATGCAGCACACTACTGGCTGGGTCCTGCACACTGTAGATGTGTGGGCTGCAAAGTTAATCTCTGAAGATCTTGCTCGGGAGTGATATAAATTGATTGCCTTGGGTACAGTATCCAATCGGACAGCTCTACAGTACAAATACTTGTATCCTTTCTTTGTTAGAAGGAATGAAATTGGAAAGAAGAGCTATCAAATTTCCCTCCTGTCATTTCATGCATAAAAAGAAAATAATCTGATGTTTTTGTTAGATCCTTTAGAACAATGTGCATGGAATAGGATGGCCTGTCACATTCTGCTCTTCCATTGTTTTATATCCAGTCCTGACTCTTTGGACATCAGAGAACAGTCCCAGAAAGGGACCCAAGAAGTCACTTCACTATCCCCTGCCAGTATTAAACCCCCACTAATCCTCTCAACCCTAGCAAAGGAGGAACAATTTTGAGCAGAAAGATTTTTCCACAGCCAAGATTCCTTGACCCCTAATCTTCAGCCAGCCTGTTGGAGCCCTGTCTTAGGCTAGGCGGTCAGACTCGCCATTCATTCATTCATTCATTCATTCAGCAGTTCATCCCACAGTGGAGAACTATCAGTCATACACTATTTAGGACATTAGTACTGAGGAAGCACAAGATCTGGAATTTCCCAGAGAGCCCCAACCAAAATTTCATTTTTAAAAGTGAAGATGTTTCTATAAATCCCTTAGTGGGATTGATTTTGAAAACCTTTGTATGAATGAATTCCAAACACACAAGTTCTGATTTCTGCCTCCAAAGCATGGAGACTGAAGGGAAGCGGCTCTGTACCTGTGTGAGTGGAAAGGGTTTGTGGTCAAGGGCAGGGCCAGGAGCAGTCCAGACAGAACCAGCTTGAGAAAAAGGGAACCCAAATGGCTGATAGCACAGAAGGGCCCCAGCTTCAGGGCCTTGCTCAGAGGATGCAATCTCACAATAGCCTTTTCTAGACCCAGAATGTCAATGATTTACTCACCCTGAGAAACATAACTGTCATGGGGATCAGAGCAGCCTCATGTTGGACCCACCCCTATATTCTTCTGCAGATTATCTGACATGAGAAGGTGAATTGTAACTGGATGCTTGGGGCAGAAGTCACATTGGAAGGAGAGGCACTTGGAGTGGTTATCTGTGTAGCTCTTCACTGAGAAAAATGCCCACCTGGAGCACAACAGCTGGGGAGGGGCCTTGGCAATGAGGCAGAGGGAACCTGTGGCCACAAGGGGCTGATGGCCCCTCTTTTTGACTCCCAGCTTCCAAAGCTCCGGGGACACCTCCCTGTCTTGTATTAAGTGGAAATGCAAAATAGCCGATCTCATTTCCGCCTGCTCCTTCGCAGCTTGGCTGTGGTGCACAGTGCCCTGGGCCTCAAGGGACTCCCATGACGGCAGTGCGTGTGGCCACACCATGGCCAACAGCATCCAGCAGCTCCCCACAACGGCCAGGACCTTTTGAGGTTGCCAGTGACAATCTCTGGGTCCAGCTCTGCAGCAAAATTTCAGGCATGGTTCCTGGACCTTTGCATGTGCTACCTGGTGATTTTAATAAATTTTATTTCTGCTCATATCCTTCGGAGTCATTCTCTGCAATCTGCAATTAAGAGACCTGCCTGGGAGCTGATCCTTGATGCCACTACCTGTTGAACATCCAGAGTCACACAGATGGTGAATGGCAACCGTGGGCATGACACAGCTGGCTGTGCTGTCCTAACTGCCCTGCTGTCTGCCCCGGGGAGTCATAGATGGGAGCCAGTGGGTACCTTGCATACATCACAGGTGTCGTGACACTGCCAGATGTGGTGACCAGAGTAAGCATCTTCGGGACAGTGGGCACCACAGGGGCTGAGAACACAGCAGGAGAGACATCACACCATGCATAGCCCTTTGGGCAGTAGAGCAAAGAATGGTTTTTGAGTCAGGGACATGGCCCTGGTGTTAATGCCATCCCTGGTTCTGAGCTGACAGCAATAGGGAACAGAAAAATGAACACTTGGCAACAATTAATGGCTAAGATGTGAAGAAAAATTGTTCTGAATATTAAAATTATAGATATAATGCTATTACGAGCATGATTCAGAGTTTATGAAAACATTATTTATATTGATTTATTCCCAGAGCCATCAAGACTCCTTGAAAATAATTAAAGTTGACATTTCCATTGCTGAAGCTAAATGTTGATATCATATAATGAAAATTACATGCTTGGGATGAGCTGTGCTCTAGGAAGCACTGAAATACCATTTACAGATCACCCAGCCCACCCCATTATTAATGACCCAACCGCCAATAGGCAACTTCCGGGGCTCTTCACCCATGGGCCTCCAGAGCTGACAGGCACAGAAAGGACCATAACCCCAGGGCCTAGGCTGAGAAGGAGTTCAGCCAGGACCATGACCAGGGATGGAGGAAGCCAATTTGGGTGCTGGGGTAGGGAGTGAGTGGCTGAATTGCCACTGGCCTAGAGCCCTCACTGATGCCAAAGAAGAAAGGAAGGGAGGGAGAAGGAGTGAGAAAGAGAGGAAGGAGGAAGGCAGGGAGGTAGGTCTTCTTCCTCACCTTCGGAATTCCCTCCATTCATGTGACACAAAGCTGTGGTCCCAGGCCAGTGGCCAAATGACAGACTCTCCCCTTCTCCTGAGGCAGCCATGGCCCCTCAGGACTTCACTTGTTGATGACTTAAGAAGAGTCTGTTGTTTCTGACCAAGACCACCCCGACTCATGGTCTCACTTCTGTCCCATTTCTCCAAAAGCAGACAGGACAGTTGGCTTCTCATGGTCACCCTTCCAACAGTCTGGGGTCAGGGGAGTCGCTCCAAGATGAGATTTTCCAAGCAACAAGATGAGGACCCTTGGTGGGTAGTGAAATCAATTTCTTGGGCTGCGACCAGCATGCCCCGCCCCCCAAAAAAGAAAAAAGAACAAGAAAAAAAGAAAAGAAAACATCTATACTATCAAGTTATAATCTATCCAAGTGTATGGCAAGCAAGTAAGGGTGGGTTCATGAAGCTTAGGTGAGGCATGTGTATGGGTCACAGGTCCAACGCAACATGAATCTTTCAAAACAATCTTAAGGCTGCTTGTTAGTCTAGGTTTTGTCTGGATTTTGACATCTCCATATCCAACTCTAATGTGGTAGTGGTGGGGAATGGGTATGTTCAGCCCTAATACACCTGTTTATTTCTAGTTTGATTCCAGATGCGTTCAAGGGCAGGGATGGAGGGCAGGATGAGAGAGATGGGACCAGATTAAACCACATACACCTACACACTCACACACAGACCAGCTCAAAATCCACACTTCACCTCCCTGGCCTCTGTGTGCATTCATTTGCTTGCACAACCCCTGCAGAAGTTAGTCAACCGAACAATCCAGGCCCCTGGTTTTATGCTCATTAGAGCCACAAACAAGTAGAGCCCCATAACAGACTTTTCTCTCCTTGAGAACTTGCGCAGGCAGGAAGCATCGACACATCGCACTGTTGTCAGAGACACCTGGAGAGCTGAGGGGACAGTGAACCACCACTGTGCAATACTGCCCACCTTCCTTCAATATGCAATAAATCTGCCTGAAGCATCCACTATGTTGCATTGCTATGTTAAGGGCTGCACTCTGGTCTCTAGCCCTCTCCTCTGGTGGCCAGGTGACCAGTACAGGCAGGTGCTGAGTGTGATGGAGGCTCAAGGCAGGTTCTGGGAGATGCAGGGAAAGGAAGGTGCAAGAACATACCTGATGAAGGACCAGCACTTGACACAAAGGGCCAGGGGCCCAGAATGGAGCACAAGAGGACACCTGGCTGACAGAGGCCCAGGAATCCCCAATAAGAGCAGAGCCAGGGACTGGAGTGTGGCAGGGAGAAGGGGTATGAGTGGGGAGCAGCTGTTCACAGCTTGCAGAGCTCGGGCCAGATCCTGGTAAGGACAGGTGACTGAGGTATTCAACCTGCGGATCACAGGTCCAGAGGAGCTCTCCAGGGGATACAAGCACCCACCACCCAGAGAGCTTTAGCCCCATCACGAGTTTTCTCATCACCTAGCACTCCAAGCCTGCCCCTCCTTCCTACTTCAGAATCCTGATCAAAGTCACTGGGTGGGGCATGGGCACCCCCGTGCTCAGCCTCCAGCATAGGAGGTGGCTGATGGAGAAGGTGGGCAGCACTCCTGCTGCTGTTTCCATGCGTGGGGACCACATAGGTTGCCCCAAAGGGCATTTTCCCTAAGGATTTGGACCTTCCGCAGCTCCCCACTCCCAGGAAGAAAAGTGGAACCCCAGAGAGTAGCCTCTGGGCACTCCTGGTGAGCACCCCCAAACTCTCCCCTTCTCCCTTCCCTCTTCCCGCAGGCCCCTGCTCTCAGGGAACCTGGGTGTCTGGGGAGATAAACCTACCCCCTGGGACTGAACACATGACCTTGGCACTAAGCCCATTGGGTGCACTTGAGGTACAGTGATTGGCTCAGGAGCAGTCATGTGACCTGTATCAGTTCAATTAGTACATCTTAGGACATTGCCTGGAATGCTGAGACCAAGACCCTCTTCCCTGCAGGACAAACACAGCCCCAAGCGCTTCAGAAGCTACCTTTGTAACTGTGCCCCGAGCACTTCAGAAGCCACCTTTGTAACTGTAGGGTGACCCTGAATGGTATTAGCATTGGGCAGCCAGGGAAGGAAACCTTCATGCTGGGCCCCTCTACAGCTCAGGGGAGGCTCGCCTCTGCCACTGCTTGCAATCTTTATTTCTGTTGCTCCAGGCTCGGGCTTCAGGGCTTGCCCTGTTCTGAGATCATAGAAGTACATCACAGCATACCTCCTCATCTGCTCCGAGGACGAAGTAGGGGCAGGAAGAACTGCCAAACAAGGTTGCTTTCTTGGCTAATGCCAAACCTAAGTAGCACACAGGGCAACTCCACCTTGCTAAGCAAGCTAGGGCAGGAGGAAAATCCAAGGGCTGAACCACAGAATCTGTGGTCTGGGGCAGGGATAGGGGGCAATAGCAAACCAGAACGAGGAAATATCCAGGGCACCCCCACATTCCTGAGGAAATTCCACATAAAAGGCATGGGAGAGCCGTGCACTGTAGGCCAGGAAAGCTGGTCTCCTGTCTTGGCTTTGCCATTAACTCACCATAGCCTTTGATAAGCCCCAACCCCTCTACAGGACAGGAAAGGGCTTGAGGGCTAAGTGACAGGCATTTTGCAAGTTGGTGTCCTAGGTGATATTAAAAAAAAAAAAGGTTTCCAGATGTGGTTTAGAGTCACTAATTTAGATGCACCTACATGAGATCTGAATTTGGAGCTGAGTCATGTGGGGAAGGAGGGTGTGGGTCACGTATTCTTTAAGTATGAATAATGCAGAAGCCAGCAACTTTGGTATATAGCAGGTGGTTTCCTGACTTGGTGGTTTCCTTACTGTGGCAGACACAGCATGGTTTGGGAGCCATCGGGCTGGGGAAGCTTCCAGGCTCTGCAAGCTTCCTCATTGCTTGAGAAGCAACAGATCTCTTGGCAACAGAGTTCTTCTGCAAGGCTTCGGGAATTGCTCTTGGAAGCTCAACCAAGAATCTGTTTTATAACTGCTTTAGGCAATTCTGTAAGCTAATACCCTGTAATAAATCCCTTTTTGCCTAAATAAGCTACACAGAAGCCTGCACTGTCCACTGCAGTCTTGAACAGTACAGGGAGTCTCAGCTGCAGATAGAGAGCGCTCTTCTGTGCTCTCTTCACTTTATACAGGTAGGAAGAGCATCAGGGGTGCAGCACATATGACATTTGAGGAGTCCTAGACTGGTACTGCTCTGGTCTCCAGAAGGTTTCTGGGAGAATAGCTGGAGCAGTGGCAATAGCTGTGAGGAAGTCTCTGGCAGGTGCTGAGGCAGCAAAGGTGCTCCTCAGACCAGGAGAAGGACAGCTGGAGGAGGGGGCTCTGCTGGGAAGGCGTGAGGGTTCTTAGCTGTAACTGACAGAATCCCATGATTTTTATTTAGGCAAAAGAGGCATATAAGAGGGCATTCATCATTCACAAAAGCACTGGAAGATCCAGATAAACAGACTAGTTGAGCTAAGAACAATTCCTACACCACACTATAGAAGAGGATTACCAAGGGAGCTGCTGCCCTGCCACCAGCAGAAACTGCAGGATCAGGAAGCTTCCATTGCAGTCGGAAGCCACCACCGGCTCCAGGAAAATGGGCACCTCATGCCCATCTTCCCCTCCTCAATTCCAAAGTGAAATCCCTTGTGATCAGATTGGCAGAATCCCAGCAGATCTGGATCCCAAAGGAGTGTGGAACATGTAGTTTTAGCTTCCCAGGCTCCCAGTGCGGAGGGGAACACAGAATAGGATGGGAGCTGAACAAACTGCCCACCATTCCTGCCATGTACCCCTCCACTGACCCCTTGCTCCCTGTCAGTCCTGTGGGGCTTACAGAAGCAGGGTCACACCGGTGGGCCCCTGGCCCACACCCCTTAGTGTGACTTGCGCAATGGCCCTGGGTAGGGCAGTCATGTGACTAGCACCATGGCGACTCAACCCATCAGCCCCGCTTCTAAGATACCACCCCCACACCACCTTCAAGTAATTTAGCCAGAAAGGGAATTTATTATGGGATGTGTGTTAAGTCACAGAGTCACTGAGAGGACCAGAGACTGGATGTGGCAGCTGTGCCATAAGGAACCCTGCAAAATCACGCTGCACAACTGGACCACAGAGATTCCTCTGCCAGGGCCACAGGCCTGGACATCCCATCTCGCCTCACCATCTCTGTGCTACTACTGACCCTGGGGAGTGGCATGCCTGCAGCCACCCTCACCCCCACAGGCTGCTCAGGTATGCACCTCTTGGGTTGCAGCCTCCTACTGGTAGAATATGGGTCACATGCCTCTGAGTGGCTGCAGTGGCTTCTGGGAAACCTAGTATCACAATTTCACAGCGGGGGACTGAAACTTAAAAAGAAAGGTGAGTAGGAGATTCCTCCAACTTCTTAGGATCCAGAGAGCCAAGGAAAATGACAAACATTACCTCCAATCCTCCAAAGCTATGTCCAGATGGGAGTAAAGCAAGAGACATGGCCACTAGTGTGCAGGGTGGACCTGCAGCAGCCATCTTGCCCAGCCCCCAAGGCCCTCTTGGACACTCTTCTGCCCCTAGGCTGCAGGTGTACCCTTCTCCCTCTTCCCAGCCCTCCTCCACTCCCTGGTGCCAGTATACTGGCTGACACCTTGAGGGTGTTGGCTAAATTCTTGTGGATTAAGCTGAACTGTCTGTGTGGATAATCCGCCTGGCTCCTGTTAATACAATGCTGGTGTACACCTGGTGGTGGAGCTCAGCCTGTTTTCCATCCAGAAATGCTGTGGAGAGTAAGAAGATCTTGCATATGAAAGCTTCCTGTTGTTAGAAATAAAATTATTAAAAATTCTGAGATGTCATAAGAAAAACACGTGCTCAGAAGTGGGTGAGATAGAAGGGTGCACTCACAAAGGGGAGTCGATGAGCAAGCACACTTGGGTGGGCGGTTGCCTGCTTATAGCTCCAACCTGACGCAATCCTACCCTTCACTACCATCGGAGGAACTCAGGGCTATGATTTGTGTGATTGGCTAATATAAAATTGGGGCAGGTACAGAAAAGAGAAATGGAGTTCAAGAGAAAAGAAATAAGGAGTTTAAAACTGGATTATCTCTGACCACATGGTTCCCAGCCTATGATGGCTTCCTTTCTTTCATATGTGAACCTTAAGATAACGTTCTGAAAATGAACCATCGGACTTCCTATTTCTCACTAATCCCCCCATTTTTTTTATACCTTTGGTATCATTTTCATTACGCCCTTTGATATTGCCATCTATCCTAGATATATTAGCTTTTTGAGGTGGAATTCAGCCTTGGAAATGAGTTGTCCCCTTTTTAGCAGTTCAGATAGCCATCCCAGTGATCAGGAGCACTTTGGTAAGATCCTTTCCAGCTCAGTTGAATCTTGGCTGCTTTCCAGATCTTGTTTAAAATCAGGTCTCCATGCTGGAAGTGGTGAATTGCAAATTCTAGAAGGGGGAGCCTCAGCAGTTCATTTTAAGCTTACCAAAATAAAAAGGGCACAGATAGGTCTCAAAATGATTTAGAACACATTTGTGTATTAGGCACTCCTGTCTAGGAAACTTTTCTTTATAGCTTCCAGATTCAATTACTTTTGGTGGAACTGATACAAGTGTACATCTTAAATTACATCAAAAGAACCATTGTCTTTTAAATGTCTATGTATGGCTGTAATTTGGTTATACCTCTCCTGCCAAGTGTTTAAGACCAAGTTGGTCAAAAGTGACCTGGTTCCAATTTTAGCCAAGATTCCTCAGAGGATCACTCCTGGGAACTCATGAGAAGCCCTGTCGCTCCTCTAGTTTCCTCTATCAGTGCCATCTGCCAGGATGAGTCAGGGTCTTGCTGACCACATGTGGCTTCTCTGGGAAGCATTAGGGACACCTCCCTTTCCAAAGACCCTCCTGTTTGCAGCATGCACACTGGCTGGCTTTCCTGTTCTCTAGGGTCCTCACGTACCCTCTGATCAGGAGTTTGGGTGATACAGAGGTGCAGGGTCTATAGAGGTGTCTCTCCATTCTCTGGTTCCTGGCTGCCCTCAAGGGCAATTGACAAAATACTGGAACCTTTGGAACCTTTTCCTTGGCCCTTTGGTTTCCCTAACTTTAAACTCCAAGTTTTGGTTTCAAACATTCAGCAGGCCAGTTTCACTAATTCTTAAAGTAGGATGCTAGGTTTTAACTCTTAATGTGCACAGTTTTATAGTTACCCCTTTTGTTTAATTAGAGTCAGTAAGAGTACTAGAAAATAGCATTATATTTCATCTGTCTTTAATGGCTTAACTCAGGTTTTTCTGTTAGAAGTAGTACATTTGTAAAACATGAATAGGCAACGTTATAAAGTTTTAAAAGTGAAATACAAAATGAAATTAAGACCAAATAGCTTTGAACCAAGAAACATAATTTCTATAATAACATTAATACGACTATTATACATGACTTTGATACCTATTTTGCCTCCACAAAGGTCTGTAAATCTATCAGTTCAGTCACATGAGACCCTTTATAAATTTTACTTTTTAAAAAAATTTCTTGCATATCCTTAATAATTAATTTTGAATTATATTTCTTGATTATTTTGAGATCACAGAAATCTTTATAGCAAAAATCTGCCCTTGAATGCAACCTTAAATGAGCTCAAGTTTAGCCTAGTTTGGAATCATTCTAACATGGAGGAGGGTGAGAGACAGAGACTTATCTCAGATAGGGTGGGGACTCTTGACAAATAACACAATATTTGAGCCTATACAAGTTTCCACATTTTCAACCTTCAAGCCAATTAGACTCTCCTTATTACAGGTTATAATGGGATATCTAATCACAAAACATTAAATGACATAAATAGACACCCAACCAAATTTGTTGTTTCTATACAAGTCTGAAAAGAAATTATCACTGTAGACAACTTTAGTTTGGAACCACGAAGTTGGTAAAGTGCTCTCCTAAATTTTACACCTCAAAAGATTTTTATATCTAGAGACCATGAACACTCCTAATATACAAAGCAGCTAGTAACACCATCACAATTACAGTGATGTCCTTGTATTAACTAAGTTTAACCTTTGAAGAAAATTTTTAGAATCCATGTGGGGTATTTACAATCATAGGTCTGCAATACAAGAATCAAAGGATAACTTTTAAATTTCTTTAGTTAGGAAACAGTGTTGATGATCAGAAATAGACTTATTTTCTGGTGTATTAATACATCTTATTTATATAAAGATGAAATGTTTATGTAATTAAAGCAAACAGATATAAACCAGGCCCATATCAAATACATGCTTAGAAGAGAGCACTGATTTGTTGTTCTGCCTGTAGTCCTACATAAACTTCCATCCTACAGACTCACATAGCACTTCACATATATTAATGTATTAACTATATTGTAATAACCTAAAAACAGTTTCTTATTTAATCAGTTATGAAGTAATTATTTAAGAGACTTTAAAACAGGTACAAACTTTAATTCCTTTAAGATTTAGGTTTCCTAACTGAATAAACCTATCATCAGGAATTATCTTTTTTTTTTAAAGAGCAAGAGGGACAGTGAGAGAGAAAGTAAATTTTATTTAATTTTTCATGTGGCTTTTGTTGCTCTGAAACTTTATTGTGTATGGTGCTGGAGTTGGAACCTGTGTCCTCACACATGCCAGGCAAGCACTGAGCCACCACTTCAGCCCCATCAGGAATTATCTTGATAGGTAAGAACAGATCAGTGTCTTAAGAAACCTTTGTTGGAGCAGTACATTAATATTTGACCTTAGGAGGAACCTTAAAAAACTTTAACTGATAGTGCCAATTATATTGAACTTAATCACACATAGACTTTTTAGATTTACCCTCCACAAACCTTCTGCAACTTAAACACTATAGCTTGCTTACTTTACCACACAAAATACTTTTTCACCTGAAAACATTTCTTTCATCCTAATTTTCTTACAAAATTATTTCCATACCTATAACTTTCTTATATCTTTCTTTTTTTGACTCTTTCTTAAATCTACATTTTGAAACAATACTCATAAAATTCTTGAATTCTTCCAATTTCTCCACTTAAGATCAAATACTTTATGCTATTATAGTACTTTAATTGAAACACAACTGAAACCTTTTTTCCTCTTTGTAAATAGAATTACATCTGTTAAAATTTTAACCTAGCTTTTAGTGAAGGCCCAGAAACAAAGCAATCTTTAAAACCTCTTTTTTTTTTATTTTCCAATCATAGGTCTACAATACTGACAAGAATCAAAGGATAACTTTATCCTTTGATTAGTAAACCCAAATGTCACCTTATAGAATTCAAGCCAAGAGTGCTTGAATTTTTATTAGCTATTGATGTTTTAGCATTTTAACTTTGCCAATTAATTAGATGTCTCCTCTAACAAACACATTTATGAAAATCAATCCCATTTATGTTAAATCTAATTCACTCATTTTTAAAAGTTAACTTCATTCAACCAACACATCAGACAAGTATAGTCAAACAGCATAAGCCATTTCTCCCCTACTGAAGAAAAATCCTAGAAGAAATAAATGCTACACTTTAAACACTCATAGAAACCAACATTCTATTGATTGACCACCTAGAAAAACATGTGGGCTAGTAATCTTAAACACATCTTTGCTTTTACCTGCTTATCCAATTTAAATTGAACCTTTGTTTAAGT